>JADDOH010012157.1:0-81579 GCA_016648135.1 Agrypnia vestita
GCAGTTTTAAAAACAGTTTGATTTTAAAACTGCGTCATTTTTAACGTATTTCATACTTTGGAATTGTTTTTTAAAAATATTAATTAACATGTTTTTAATTCAAAAACTAACTTTCAAATAGTGGTTGAAGACTCAAAATGCAATATATTGTTTATAATTATCTACTTATATGACTAAAAAGCGTTTTAAAATCATCAAAAAATTTAATAATTTGTTGCAAATTTAAAATTTTATAACATTATTAGTATAGACTATTTCTTAATTATTTTAGTACAGTTTTATCGTCATAATGCTAGCTTTATACTTGTAAGAAAACATATTCTGGATACATATAAATATTCATAATCTATTGACTTTGTCTAAGAAAATGAAAATATTGAAAAAAAAATCCGCGGCCTGTGGATTAATGCTTATATTTACTTAATTATTTCTATATTATTATATAGAACATTATTCCTAAACATTAGTCTTAAAAAAATTGTACTTTAACATTTACATTCTGATATAGATGAATGATAAAGACCCACACTTCCAAACAAAAACGCCACAATATGCATTTGCAGCGAATGTCTAGCATTAATTTTTTCTTTTTTCACTTTTTTTACAAATCTTACAAATAGGCTCTATTCAAAGTGGTTTGAAAGAAAAAAAATGCGTATTTATTTTATTTATGTGTAGCAAAAACTGTATTCTTTTTGCGAAAATTTCATTGTACAACAACTCTCAACAAGAATGCAAAATTTGATTATACAACAACTCTCAACAAGAGAGCAAAATTTGATTGCACCACGACTCTCAAAAAGAGTGCAAAATTTCATTATACAGTAAAACCTTGTTAATTCGAAACCCGATAATTTGAAATTTTTATAATCCACAAGTTCCAAAATGTTCATTTCATAGTTATATTGCAATTCGTAATTCTATATAATTTTTAGCCCCATGCGCCATAAATCAATACATTTTAGTTCACATTATTTGAAATTTGACAAAATTTAAAAAAGATATTTCGATTATTATTGCAAATGAGATCAGCAAATATGTCAATATCAGGTACTAGTAATATAAATTTAGCGATCTTTGTATTAGTGTAATAAATAATACGTTTTCAAAATGATTTCTTGAAATATTTATAATTTTTCACAAGTTTTATGAATTTTGATAAATTTCGCAATTGCTTTGTAATTTTTTTTGTATCTTAAATTTCAAATTAATGGAGTTCCGAATATGTAATTTGAAATGTTTTTCGGGTTAACTCTCAAAAAAATGTTATTTTTCAATAAAATGCGTCACTTAATATAAAAATATAGATATTCATATTTTAGCATGAAATACATAAATTTCGATTATGTGTGGACCACAATATCCAACAAATATCCCCATCCGATTTGCTGCCTGATCTTTTGTTGAAATTTTCCAACACATTCCTGCATAGTTGTGGCTCAATTTCATTAAAGACATGTTAAATTCCCTCCCGGGAATTTTTGGCGTGGACGCATAATTAAACCCTAAAGAACAATGTGTCATGGTGTCACATTGCACGATTTATGAGGGCAATTCTGGTCAACATTGCCTGGGAAAACATGACTTTTCTTACTCAAGTTTTTCGCTCAGTCTGACGGGTCTCACTGTTCTTCCACTACGTATCTTCCAGATCCATATCATCCAACTGAGGCCACAAAAATTCCATTTGCATCCATCCATCCATCTTCAGCGTTACAACCCTTGGTGGGTCCTAGCTGCCTCCAAGAAAGTCCTCCATGCTGCTCTGTCACTGGCTGCCATTTTCCAGTTGCCAGTTCCAGGGCCAGACAGTCCGCAACGACACCATCTAACCACCGCAGTTTCGGTCTTCCGACACTTCTTCTGCCCATTGGGTCATTAAACAATACCCTTTTTGGGGGCTCCAGATCATTCATACGGTGTAGATGTCCCAGCCAGCGCAATCTGTTAATCTTAATGAACTTGACTACGCTGACGTCCTGGTAAAGGTCACAGAGCTCGGTGTTGTATCTTTTTCGCCATGTTTAACCGTCACTAATAGGTCCATATATTCGGTGTAAGATTTTTCTTTCAAATGTGTCTAGTCTATTTTCTTCGTGCTTAGTTAATGTCCAGGTCTCCGAGGCATGTGTTAAGACTGGTCTAATCAGTGTAGAGCGTGGCTTTAGTTTTTCTGGACAGTAGGCGTGACCTCAATTGTCCAATGAGGCCAAAGTAACTCCGGTTTGCTGCAAATATTCTTTTCCCAATCTCTACACCAGTGTCATTGTCGTTAGTAACAATGGAACCAAGGTATGTGAATTGTTCCACTGTTTCAAATGTGTAGTTACTGATAGTTATTGAGGACTGGCTGATTCCGGGTATCGTTGTAACTGGTATATACTTTGTTTGAAATTCCATTTGCATGTTGCGATAATGTGGGATTGCGATAATTTGCATTGCTAGCCGCATCTTCAAAGAAGTATGGCCCAATCGCTTTGCCAGCCAGCTCTTGTGGCTCGTGTGCGCGGGTTCCCAAGTATTACTCAAAAATTCTGTGTGCCCCAAATCCGTCAGTTTTCTTTGTTCGCGTGCCCATGCAGTTAAAAGTGTGTCTCATCGCTCAATATAAATATTTATGGAGATATGCAATATCAAAATTTGCATTTTTTAAATATATCTGATTTATTTTCTGAAAAATTTTGGAGTATCATTATAGTAACTTGAATGAATTATTAAAAATTTATTCGCTTCGATACAAGGATTGGGATGTTATATATAATACTTCTAATCCAGGATGTCCAATGTATGCATGCAGAGTGAACTTCTGATGAATGTCAGCAAATCGAAACTGATGATGACTCTTTCGTCTCTCTCTGATGTAATTGTAAACAACAAATGCTTAGAACAAGTGAACGAGTTTGTGTATTTGGGAAGTATGTTTAAATGTGTAAAGTTAATGGTGCTCTAAATGCATTTATGGCCAATAAGAATCTATCAAAGGAAGCAAGACTAGCGGTACATAATGGCGTTCTAGTGCCAACCCTGATGTATGGCAGTGAAGCCTGGAATTGGCAAAAGAGGAATGAAAGTAGACTGAATGCGGTGGAAATGCAGTCACTAAGACGTTTGTGTGGAAAATCTTTAGTCGATAGAGTGAGGAATGAACACATTAGACGTGAATGCAACGCTGGCTGTGGTGTGGTAGATAGAGTAAAGAAAGCTAAGATGGTTTGGTCATGTGGAATGTATGAATGAGGAAAGGATGGTTAAGAAAATATATCAGGGCGTCCGCATGATCTGGCACGATCAGATACTACAAGTATTTGAGGATGGCCCTGAACAAAGCCGCAACAACCGTAGAACTTGTATGAGAAGATGTATGAATGTGGAATGTGGAATGTGGTGTAGAAGAAAATCCTTTCTGCAAATCCCTGCGGGGAAACGGCGTGATGGTTAGTTAGATAGTTAGTTCTAATACCCAATATTGTCCTTCTGTGTGTCATTTGTATGAAAATTTTAAAAGAAACATTACATTATAAGTGAAGTTTTTGAAATACGGTTCCACGGTGCAACCGTAAGCACAAGACAGGATGGGGTGCCTACAGATCCCCAAATTTATTTTCAGGTATCTATGTTGTACAGGTTCTCAACTGCCACTTCATTACTAAAAAAACAAATTACACATATGCATAATATGCAGCTGTAATTAAAGATTCTTAATCACGAAAATATGTACATACATTTATATACACAACAAACTTATAAAATATATATAAAAACGCAATAAAAGCTATTAATTTGATGTGGATTGCTTCATGAAATCATGTCGTTTTACCGCTCTTGACAAGTCTTCTTGGTTAAAATTTCTTCGTAATGAGGAAAAGCCTTTTCGGTGGCATCAGTTTGGAACCTTTATCTTTCACAGCCATTTTATTGCTATATTCTAATAAGGTGATCAAATTGATTTCCCTTGCCAAAGTGCTAGAGTTTTCTATTACCTGGTTGACCCAATTATTGGTTAGGTGAGAAGTTATGTATCTCCGAATTTACATAAGTCGGGGCATTACTTCATAATGAATTATCAACATTTTTAAAATGAAAATCATCTGGTCCCGCTCTCACCCTATCCTGCGATGGGATTTTAAGTACTAATTTAGGAATACAATAAGAAAGTTGTGTTTTGAATTTGTTTTGAATCATTTAATTTTTTTTTTAAATAGAGATGCGAACACGGAATACATGTCACATTAATATTCTTACTATTTTTAAACTAAGCTAAACGCTTGTGCTATGAAAATAGGACTAACTTGCTGGTCTGGAGTGAGATTCGAACCCGCCACCTTTGGATCACGAGGCGAGAGTCCTAAACACAAGACCAACAAGCTACATTTTACCAAACATATACATATTAAATACAATATTAATCTCACTCTCGCCACGAGGCTTTATGAGTACATGTCTCAGTAACAATACATGTTAATCGGCCGTATTCTGAAAATAACAAGATTGTTATCCCAACATTCAAAGAGAAACGTCACATCTGTCAAATTTAAATATTTCCATCATTGTCACAAAAATATTGGATTTAATTTAATATTTGAACACTTTTTCATGATGAACTTATTATATGTGTGTGAAATAAACTGATTTTTAATAACATTAAAAAATATATTTTATATAATATTTATCAAAAATTTATATTTTAGACAAAACTAAAGGACTGCAATGACCGGTTTGCGTGATGATATAAATGTCGCTTTGACATTAAACATTCTTTAAGAACACCCAGGCCCGAATTCAGAGTCAATACTTAGATGATTTAAAGTTTAAGGTACGCCTTAAAAGCGTACTTTTCAATACAAAATAACACTTTTAAGGCTTACCTTAACCTTTTAATCACCTAAGTATTGGCTCTGAATGCGGGCCCCAGACATTGTGAAGGTCCGATATTATAATCAAGCGTGGATAAGACCCGTTCAGTCAGGATATGTATCACTGCATCTCTTTCCCCAAAAGAATGGGTCCTAAAGACCCTTGCGTTTGAACAATATAGTCCACTTGGCTCAATATGTAACTCATTTCGGACATTGGCTCATTGCTCAATCATTGATGAAGCACCGAGATGAATGTATCAATGAATATCATATCCAATATGGAGTAAAAAGATTTTTAGCAAAAGACATACTACAGTTCTCTTACAACAAAATGTAAGCTCAACCATTTAAATATTTTTTACGTTTCGTCGTTTATTTTACAAGATATGTATATTGATATTATTTATTGAGTACGACCCGTTCACGAACGAAACCCAGGCATATCTCGTAATTAGAGTAATTATTTGCCAATGTAAAGTTATGATTGTGCCGGACTAGTTTTTCGATACATCTTTATTACAGATATTTATTTCAATATGTGCTTCTTAATACAAAAACCTCACAAAGTAACAACTAACAAACAACACGATAATACAAGGACATTAATTTTTAAACTAATAATGTTACCTCATCTCAAACACATTATTCAATAATGACACATTATTTCTAGTGGCGATGTTACATTGTTAATATTTAATTTTTAAATTAGTCGTGCTATGTAAAATATTGCACAAGAGATAATAAATAAATAAAGTAATTGATATGCGTACAATTTTTTTTTTCATAAATTTGCTTATTATTGCAAAACTAGCCCTTTAATTATTATATAATATACATTCTGCAATAAGTTTTTCAATATTAAATTTTGACTCCATTTAATTGTTGCGTTTAAAATAGTCCCAATATAAATATTTTTAGCATTACGAACAATTAAAAATAAACACAATTCACAAAAATAAACATAAAATAACCAAACAAACACCTAGGTGTACATCGAAAAACTAAACATACCGACAAAATAAATGCCGCAAAACATATCTTCCCTAATATCGTAAGGATATTATGACCCAAGCGCAAAGACTCTTTTATACTCATTATTACAACAAATACGTGACTCAGTTAAGGTTTTGTAATTTGTCATCGGTCATATCTCGTTCATGTTTCGGTCTCGAGATATTTAGGATCTCAAGCTCAATCATTTGCGCGAACTAGATTGAGTTGGAATTGGGATATGTATCTCTAGTTCAGTGTAACTGACCCGTTCATTTAGACCCATTCGTTCGTGAACTACCCACATCTAATTATAATCCATGTATGTGTAACAAAATCACATTTACCTATTTTAGTTTAAAATGGTTTATAAGCCATTACTGCACAACTGTTGGGTGTTGAAAAGTGATATTGCATCATCGTATATGTGATCATACAAACACAGAATGCAATTTCTGCTTCCGGTCTTGAGTTTTTAATGACAACTTCTCCACTTCCCTCAATCAACATGTCACACTAATTTGAGCATGTAGATTCCCCGCTACTTTCCAAGGTCTCATCTAAAATTGCAAAAATCATAAATAAATATGTACTATTTATTTTTGAGTGTGGGGTAGTAGTCACCGAATAAGGCAGTCTGTCATAAATCTACGTCTTGTCTAACTTTGAGTGTTGGGTTAACAATCTTATTATTTTCAGAATATTTAGTAGTCCACAGTTACAGTAACAATGTAATGAATGCTTCTGAAAGATGTGAAAAGGATAATGAAAAACACAAGCATTTTTCCCCAGGCACTGCTTCCAGATAGGATTAATAAATACAACTCTTCTTGTACTTGTATTGTAAAGTATTGTAGCAGCATAACCCAAGTCCAAACTCAGTATTATTATCTAATGAACGATGACTAGTTTTGCTTTCATCACAAGTAGAAATTTTATAAATAAATTCATATAGCGCGAATTTTTACAGTTCTGCAAAGTTAAACTTGTAAACTTCAATATTTTCAGGGCCGATTCGTTCTCATAATTTTTGAATTTATGTGGATGTCATTTTACAAATAATTTAATTTGCGAACTAACCTTATTGTTGTGGTATTTTTAAATTTTGGGATTCTTTGTATTTAAAAAAATGATCTCTTTAATATATTGAATAGGAAATCTTCCTTTTAAGCCTCGGCACAAAAATAAAAGTCAGTCAGTAAAAATCATTATGTCCTTTGAATTATTTGTCGAATGAATTGTATGAATTTAAATTAGTTGTGAATGTGAAGTTAACAAATATATGAGTTTACTTGGACCAGGTTGTTTGTTGATTGTTACCAATACTTTTTATGTTTTATTAAAACTTAGAAATGCCTAGATAATTAACCTCGGGTAGATGTGACTGGCAACTCTGTCCATTACCTTCTGTCCACTGAATATCATTTTGAGACTAATGGCATTCAAGGTTTGCCAGTTCAATGTTAGAGACCTTTTTTTGGAAATTTTATATTGTGTCCAGGGAAATCCATAACCATTCTATTTTTAAGCAATCAGAAATTCCTGTATTGCAAATGTGACATTATTTTTTGACTTATTAAAAAAAAAAGATTTTATGAAATAATATGCTAAATAAAAATTTTCTTTCTAGGTACTGCGATTCTCCTGAAAGTGAATGAAAAATGTTTTTTATTTGCAGAATGTAAGCTGTTACTTCAATACTTATTTATTTTATATTTTCATGATTATGAATATTTTTTGAATTGTTTAAATGAGTAATTGTGAAATATGTAAGTACGATTAAAGTAAATTAACTTTATTTCTAGGAAAACTTAACAGATTTTATCAGACATAATTATTGTTGTGGTAACATATTATAGTTATTGTATAGGTTTGTATTTCATAAGATTATATTTCTCTATATTTCAAAATTATTTTATACAATTTGTAATAAATACACAATTTTTAATGATTTGGAAGAGAGATGCAAAAAAGAATTAAAAATAATGTAATGTACATACATAATTGTAACCTTTCTATATAGTAAGTAGGAAATATTGATAATTACTGTCTCAACCTAGTTTGCTATGGTTAGATCTTATCATAAATTTATATGAACTGTCCCAAAAGAATTTTGTTTTTATTTTCGCCCATTATTTTTTTTACAGAAATTTATTGTGTAATTTTAGTTCAATATGGGCCTAGGCACATGAGCGGTTTGGGCCATAGCCAGTAGTGTTCACAAAAGCGGAAGAAACTGAAGTAATTTGCTTCATCTTTTAAAAAACCGCTGGTGCGGCCAATAGTCCATTCTGCTTGCTTAAAAATAATATATTTAGTTTGTATATAGTATTCTATTTGTGTATGGTAAAAGTCAATATAGTTGAAGACACAATTTGTTAAAAAATTCAGTTTAATGTGTAATACAAGGCTGACATGCAGCTTCCGAATGTTTGAATTAGAATTCTTGATATATTATGTAAACACGCGATGGATTACTACTAATATTTTAAAAAATACTAAAAATCAATGTACATCCTAATGTCTATGCTGAACACCGCTAATTGTATTGAATATCTCAATTACAACTTTTTTTTTGTTGTAAACTTGGCTTGTGCGAATTTCAGGTTTCAGTTCTAAGTGTTCATAAAAAGTTTTTCTTTATTAAACTAGTAAAAATCATAATAATATATGGATTGTTGTAAGCATGGATGTAAATAATTTTGTACACATGATTCTCAGTATAAGAATTTTCGATTTGATAGTCCTTACAATTTATTTTTATTAGCCATTATATTCCTCATTCCTCCCATTTTTTGTTTGGAACCAAACATATTTCTCATTTTACCAGAATTCCTTCCAAATTGGTATAATTTTCAGTTTCTTCGATTACATTTTATTCATTCATTTGTTACAAGTCTATTGTCGTATTTCTTGCACTTAGCATGTATTTTTATGATTCATTTTGTCTACATAATCCATATCAGTCACTTTCGCAGTGTGAATGTTCTGTTATGCGATATATATAATTGAAATATAAAATTAGGACACGTCATTTTTATGTCACATCATGGATGAACAATTTCATATCCCGATTTTTAACATTTTACAAATTTACCTATTTCTAAAAAAGAAATTTTACTGGAAGTTAAAGATTTTATTTTAAACAATTCATTCTTTTATATATTCTTATATTTTTATAATTTTCCAAGTGCAATGTAATCATGTACTAAGTGTTGAGGAATCATTCATCATTATATATTTAGTTAAATGGCTGATAGAATATTTATGTCATTTTATGTAATTACTAATTAAAGTGAATTATAAACCTACAAAATAAAGTGAATTATAAAAACAAAACTTTTATTTGTTAATAAGTTTATTTTCAAAATTCCTACAAGTTATATATACTTTTGCAGACGTAAAAATATTTTTTGTTTACAAGGGGAAGAATAGTTTTTACTGGTTAGTTTAAAAAGTTTAAAAAAATTATTGACACCTGTTTTTTTGTTGTTTACAGGTTAATGTATGCGTGAGCATTAATAAAATTGGAAATAAAAATCAAATCTTTGGAAGCAATAGAACAGTTGTAAATAATATATTTTAGGATTTGTAATCAATCCATCAAACTAATCTTGGAAGTTAAGGACTTATATAAATCTCTAACTTGAATTTTCGTTGACATACTTCGTTTTGTTGTGGCGAACTTATAATTGATCAATTAAAGTTCACATTTTTTTTTTATTTCGTTCAAAATTCTCAAAAATTATGATACAGGTACAATATAGCATTAACTCGATATTGAGATTAGATCTTTTTGGATTGTTAGAGGGCTTGGCTAATTTCTACATGAGTAGTTCTAATTTCTTTCAGGTCACAGATATAAATCAAATATTATTTTTGCAATTAAGTCTACAGTAAGTACTATTGCATTCACAAAATCTACTTAAGGTTACTTAGTAAAGTTGACCCACAATAATCGATTGCTAAGTAATAAAGTCTTCTGCAAGTTGAGCAGTATGATTTTTTCACATTATCAAGACGAGAATAATTGCACACATGGATTAAGATTTTTTTAACCTCATGGATTTTTAAGAAGCGTCTTGATATCTAACTAGCCCCATTTTACCATTAAAATATACATTTTTAAGAAAACCTTAAGAAATAAATATGAATTAAATTATTATGTAGGGCCAGTTGCATCAATTTGATTTATAGCAATAGTTCGTTTAACCTCCTCAGACTCGGTGTCTACAGGACGTCTATGTTGATGGTTGGAAAAAAATCTCTCAGCTCAATTTTTTGCATTGTATCCTTTTTTAAATTGGTGAAGCTAACCATCAATAGATGTTACTAGTGGTATATTGAATTCCAAATTTGAAATATTTGAAGAATTGTAAAATTTTTGTCATTAAGGACGAATTAAGAGACCGATTATGATTATCCTTTGAGTCCGAGGAGGTTAAAGCATAAATTTTTACAAAAATGAGTAGTTTGATTGGTGGAAAATGCAAACATCTATGCTTTAAACGAACAATTACTATAATCCAAGTTGACACAACCAGCCCGTAGTCATATTTCCTTCTGATTTCTATTGCGATTGTTTAGACCAGAATAATAATAATAATAATATTTGGATAATTTATATAGCGCCGTTTTCGCGAATACTCACCTCAAGGGCGCATTAAATGTTACATGAAAGATTTTGATTGAATCTAATTTCAAACAACATTGAGAGGTGATTTTGGTAAGTATTATTTAAATAATCCCCTTTGAGCGGCGATCCCAAGTGTTCTCCCTATTATGTATATTCAACCCATCCAAATTATCTCCGCTAGTGGTAAGGACTTAATATTTATAAATCATTGTGGATGTCCCTCCATCCTAGCGTCATCATGTACACATCCCCGGCGATTTCAAAATATTGAGTCATTGTCAGTAAAAAATATATTATAAATACAGGCATACCTCGCTTACCCTGCAGGTTACATTCCAGACTACTGCCTTAAAGCAAATCATAGTCTTCTCTTCTAGCCGGGGCATATGAAGCCTATAAACATTTTTCCACTACTTTAATTAATGCTTAACTTGTATTAAATGATAATTACTCAGGTCTAAAAAACTAAAGTACGGAGGAAAACAATACAATTAAAAAAATTTAATATACAAGAGACACAAAGTGCTTACATTGTGTATGCTGAGAATGGTATATCATATACAATAAACAATTGCGCAGGGTTAATGTGCACATCAAGTGACTATACAGCGTTACTGTGCTATAAAACGATGCAACTCCAAAAAAATTATGATTTCAAAATTTCAATGCGTCACAAAGCGACATAAAATATTCAGCCGTATTCTGAACTAAGCAATATTGCTATTATGTATCTTAACAGTTATGTATAACATTGCCATATGCCTCCAATTTTGAAATTTAAGTTTGATAGGTTTGAAATGAATGAATTCAATTAATCAAAAAGTTCTAAAACGTAAACAAACGTTAAGTTATTCATAATTATAAATAATGAGCTTTCTAATTGATTAAGCCGGTTAAACGTCAAAATTAGCGGCATTACAATATCACACAAAACTCTCGAGATACAGAAATATCAATATTGCTTAGTTCAGAATAGAGCCAATTATCTCAATGTATTTTATACATTTGTTTTGCTTGAGGTTTCCACGAGCGTTATCGTATGTAACAAAAGTAGATTCTGGAATATCTCGCGTTTTCTGTAAATGGTCTCCCTGAGAAGACCTAGACCGACGTTTCGACACAGTATCACGTGCCATTGTCAAGGCTAAAAAGGCCTCAAAAGTTACGGACTAGCCGTACTTGTTCCCGGGTGACATGAAAGTCTCCCACCAATAAGGCAGCCTTGACAATGGCACGTGATACCGTGTCGAAACGTCAGCCTAGGTCTTCTCAGGGAGACCATTTACAGAAAACGCGAGATATTCCAGAATCTACTTTTGTTATATAAATATATAATAAAGTGCTACATTGAGATATACAATGATCAATACTACTACCCCATGTCCAGTCATAAAATAGTTAGGTAATTAAAAAAATGTGAATTATTGATAAATCTTTTTTGATACATGCTTTAATGTACGGATGATACAGTAAAACCTGTTAATTTGAATACCGATAATTTAAAATTCGACATAATTTGAAATTTTTCAAACACACAAGACCCAAAATGTTAATTTCATGGTAGATTAACCCCGATATTTCAAAAACCCCGGTAATTAGAAATTCAAAGTAATTTTTAGCACCTTGTGCTATAAATTAATACATTTTTGTTCACATAATTAGAATTTTTTTGAAAAATGACAAAATTGAAAAAATATTTTGATTTTTTTCGCGAGTGACAATGAGAAATATCTCAATATTAGGTACCTTAGTAATAGAAATGTCGCGATCTTTAAACTAGCATAATATTGCATTTTTGAAAAGATTTTTTTAAATAAGCAAAAATACAGACTTTTGCACATTTCATGATTTTAATGATTTTTAGCGAGTTTCGCAATCGTGTCGCTTTTTTTGGTACCTTGCATTTTGTATTAATGGGGTTCCACATAATGCAAAATATTTTTTGGGTCCCTCACGTTTCGAAATTAACGAGATCTACTGCATTAAAAACTATTGCGAACTGTGCGACTTTTCAACGTTAAAAATTAGTAAGCCTTGTTGGTACTCTTACATTTCTTTGTTATTGAATATACTCTTAAAAAAACAACATTGGTACCAGGTAGTAAAGTTGTGTGAAACATTTTTTTAAGCTGTGGTAATAATTTTTTTTATACCTCTGGTATTCAAAAGGTTAACCGTTAAAATAGGACTTTGAAAGGATTTACACTTCTTTGGCGAATATACATAATTATTTTTCTTGCACTTTCATTGTAGGCTGGCATAAATGAGTTTCACAATCAAAAATAAATTACATTATACCCTTAATATTTTAAGAATTAAAATCTATTTTATCTTTTGTTCAATTGTATCTTTGTTTGCCTGTAAATTATAACAAAACATAAAAGTAATATTTTTAAAATTTAACTTTAAATTATTTAACCCTATTAAAACTCACTCATATGATAAATACATTTGTAACATATTTCCAGTTCTAAATGGTTACCTTTTTTATTGTGTAAATAGTGGTGATGGTCAAACCGTTATTTTAATTGGTTCCACATGTTACATGAGATTAGTATCTGATGTACTGATGATTGGTAACCGAGATTTAACTTGGTTTGTCTTGGTTACCGACAGTCACCCATCAAAATGCGAAAAATCAGTTATTATCATCAATACAAATCTCAAATTACAGGTATTGTGTACCATCACCAATAAGTAATATATTATGGCAATATAATCTTACAGAAAAAAAAGACACCAATACTTTTTAAAACATATTTTTAAAGATATCAAAACCTACAGTTAAAATACTATAATCAAATCAAATCATTAATAAACATAATCAGGATGACAGCGATACTGAGGTAAAGGGGAATTGATTAGGTATATGGAAGAAGAGATTAGGAAGTAATGAGTGTGAGGGATATACAGGGTTATTTGGAAAACATTAATAACCTCGCAGGACTATATTCACGCCTTGATTATGAATCGAAAATATTCTAGCTATTATGACCTAATATCAATAGTTATGGAGATATGCGACATCAAAGTTTGCATTTTTTTTTCAATATTTCTGACTCATTTTTTTCTAAAACGTTGGACATTATAGTAACTTATATTGAATATGAAAAATTCATTTCCTTTAATACAAGTCAAATAAAATAATAAAAACTTTCTAATTCCAATTGGAAATTTTTAAAGGTTTTTATAATTTTATTAAACTTGTATTGAAACAAATGAATTTTTCGTAATCGATATAAGGTACTGCAATGGTACTTCAACGTTTTACAAAAAATAAGTAAGAAAAAAATGCCAATTTTAATGTTGCATATCTCCATAAATATTAATATTAGGTCATAATAGCTAGAATATTTTCGACTCATACTCAAGGCATGAATATAGTCCTGTGAGGTTATTAATGTTTTCCAAATAACCTTGTATAGTAAGTAATTGATTGTATTGATTGATTAATACAACAGGAAAACAAACAAACCTTACAAGTGTAAATGAATCAGTCAGTGACCTGCCACCCTACCCTACAAGGCTTATCGCCCATTGGATAAAATGTTTGCATAAACAATATGTTACTATATTCAATATAGATTATGTATAATAATATTATCAGACGCATACAAAACATATTCAATGGAGGTGTTGTGTTGTGTTACTATCAATGTCTACTACTATCTCCATTACAAACATCCATTTTTAAAATAACAATTGCAATGATTTTTTATTGAAATAGATATTTTATTTATTTCATATAGAAATGGTATTATTGCACGGAAATAGACGATTATCATGTTTCTGCAAAATATGTTGGGTCCAGTGAACCAGATCTTCCTGATTTACCAGACATTAAATGGTAATCAGAACCCGTGTGTGAAAGCCAATATTTACGTCAATTGTAAAATGTTTAAGATTTCTCCCACCACTGCTGACAAGAGGGAGGGAGGTAAAAAATTACTAAAATACTGCTTACGTAATACTTGAATGGCCCCACACTAGCAGAAAGTAATTGGCCAGTGTTTCCGTAACATAACTTTTAGTGCTTGAATATTTAGTGGCTGCTTCGCTGGCAATGTTTGTCAATTTTTTTGTATTTTTATAAATTTTAACATTTAGTTAATGTAAATTTAAGATTACTGCTCGACTATATTTTTCTTCAGTATCTTCACGTTATAAATTAAAGTTTAAATTGTTTTTTTTTTTTTTTTCTCCCGCAGTCATGTACGATGACAACAAAACGTCTCAACATTTTATAATTCTACACGGACCTTTATCAAATATTTGTGTCTTCACCGGACAGACTCTGACTATGTACATATGCGCACTCCCAACATACATTACTTATTGCATTTAGCTCCTATCCTCACCACATATACTTCATCTTATTTATTGGGATTGGTCCCATTTCTAGTATATATTCCATATAAACAAGAATTTTCTTTAATAAGGGACTTTTCTGGCACACATAATATGAATTTAAATCTAATCTGGTGTTTTAACTCCTGCTTTAAATGAATAATATAAACCCTATTTTCATTTAAAGTGCAAAAAGATGTATAAGTCTACAAATAAGTTTCCTCCGTTTTTTATCAAAAATTGGGCATCTATTGTGAAAGAATGGAACCTACTGTTTTATTCAAAGTATTGCCACTACTTTTTCCCATCTTTCTGGCAGCATACGGATACCACGTCGGAAGAATGCTTCATTTTTTGAGGCTATCCACGAATCGACCCAATTTTTGGTACCTTCATATGATGTGAAATGTTGCTCAGACAGGCCATGCGCCATCGATCGAAACAAGTAGAAATCAAAAGGAGCAATGTCTGGTGAATACGGCGGGTGGGGTAAAACTTTACAATTGAGTGTTTCCAAATAGGTTTTGACCGGCGCCGCAACATGTGGACGAGCATTATCATGTAGGAGTATAATTTTGTCGTGTCTGGAGTAGTAGTCGGCGCGCTTTTCCTCGAGTGCTCGACTCAATCTCATCAATTGTGTTCGGTAGACAGCCCCAGTAATGGTTTCGTTCGTCTTCGTACACTTTCGGCCTTCCGCTACGTTCTTTGTCTTCGATGTCCAATTCACCGTTCTTCAACTTTTGATACTACTCACAACAACTTCTCTCACTTAAGGCAGCCTCACCATATGCTTCTACAAGCAATCGATGCGCCTCAGCTGCAGATTTATTCAAATTGATGAAGTAAATGAAAAGTTTCCGCAAATGACACTTATTCAGATCAAAATTCAAAGTTTTCGCACACAAAATAATATATTATACTGATAAAAAAATCACTAATATTTTAAGGTTTTGTCGTTGACAGATGTCCAACATTACGATAATAACGTTTTACATCTGACAATTTTAGCTATAACTTACTGGTGGCGCCAACTTTTGTCAAACGGCGGAAACTTATCTGTATACCTAATAGTATTGAAAGCCCTCCTTTAAATTCTCTTTGTAATTATTTTGGAGTGCTCCAATTCTTCTGAAATTTACTTAAGACTTATTTATGCGAATCACTTTATATTCTTGCCATGTAATGTGTACTTTCTTGCGTGTGATGAGATGCCAAGTTTATCTAGGTAGGTAGGTCTCCAAATTTTGAAATAGAAAGATTTTTTACTGAGTTAAATAAGTTCTTTGCTATTGAGTGTAAGATGCTTTTAATTATTTTACATTGATTCAATATATTAAATTGAATATTACTATTATCATAACAGAGAAAATATACATGAAAATCGAAAACTGCAGATATAAATCTTGCATGAATAAAAACTATCACAGTAGAGGGGAAAATTGCAAACTTGAGATTGATATCCCAACACTTAATAGATGAGAATAATTTAAAAAAATGATACATCGGTGTTTGTTTCTTTCAGTTTCTACTTGAGAACACCGACATATCGTTTATTTTTATCTTTATTCTCGTCTATTAAGTGTTGGGATAAAAATTTTGCTATTTTCAGAATACAGCCGATTATGCTGATAAAGTAGAGAAGACAGCAAGAAGTAGAGAAGCAAACGGGCAGATTTTTTAATGAAAGTGAATGAACTGAGAGAATATGCGTAAGAAGTATATAATAAATAACCTTAATTTATTATTAAGTAGCGTTATATTTATATAACATATTTTTTAATTTAGCGACCTGATTGCATTTGTAAATAATTAATGTTGGTTAATAAAGTGAATTATTTCAGTCTTTGGACCGGATCTTCATTGTAATATTTATTTTGCCACTGCGAATAACCACTGCAGATAACCATTATCCTCTAATCCATTTCTTCACTAATTATTTTAATTTTGAGTTTTAAATAATATATTTTTTAAATTGTCGAGAGGATTCATTTGAAACTTTAAAGACTCTTCATCACCATAAAACTATTGATATTATAATTTGAATATTTACATTGTTACAGGTGCAAAAAGATGTTCATAAAAGTCATTTATTTAATATTCCAGAACTGTTTCATATAAATGTAAATAATTGTAAATAGTGAACTAATAGAATGTGCTATTTATATGTATATTTGTGTTTTTTAATAAAAATATATAGATTTTATTTAAAATAAATTTCTTTATAAATAATACATTATTAAATACTTTTATTTTCCTTGGATCAAATTTAATTTCCCTCCAAATCTTTATATCTTGATTCGGAAATCCAATTGCGTGATTACAATTTTGGCTCAGGATTGGATTATGATATATAAATTGACATATTGATGGAACATATACACACATTTATCTTTTCCTTTTTCTTTTTTAACTGTGAGCATAATTTAGTTCTCTCAATTGAATCTACTTTCTTTTTAAAAAAAATCTTTAAAATATCGGCCCTACACTTTCGCAACCCATGTTCGGCATTTTTAAAATTCTAAAGTGGCCACACTCACCGCCCTGCTGACACTCATGTGAATGCGAGCGGAACGGGGAGGCGTCCACACCAAATCTCTTCTCTGCTTCCGAAATGCAGGGACAAATGACAATTGGAACTTACTTATCAGGAATTACAAGTTACATTCGCACAAGAAATTCTGCAGCTTATGTACAAAATATGAATGCACAAAGTCCATAGTGTGACCAACAAAAGTGTTCAAAAGAGATATGAAACCAGACACAAAGTATAACAAAATGGAACACTCGATACATGAGACACAAATAACAATTAAGATAGAAATACAGTAAACCGGATATAAGTTATATACCTTGTTTTCTTTATTATTTTTTATTTATTTTGTAATTAAATTTATTTCAAATTAAAAACTTGAATAATAATACATCAACGGATATGAGTTAAATAACATATTTAAAAAAACAGTTATATAAACTGGATATAGGTACATAAGAGAAGCAGAAAGGGGCGGAGATCCACCCTATCCCGGAACTGTTACGGAAGTGTCTACTTCCTCATCAGTTCTTCTCAGCAAATCATCCTGTGAATTTATTATTAATCAAAATTTACAAGCTGCGTTAGTATTTGAGAAACAAAAGAAGAATAGAATATAAGATACTTCGACATTCCGTCCGTTTCTGCATCTGTTGGGTTTTAAGTTTATTTATTACATGTAATAAAAATAATGTATATATTAGCAGCAAACTAAATTTTAATTCATTAATTAATTGATTCATTTAATTTTTTAATTATATTATAATACGTATACGTGCTATTCGAAAGCCCGACAGAGAAGCAGTAGCAGTAAAAGTAGCCACTCCCAGAAGGGGAGAAAGAATGTCACAAATATGTTTTGGTCCCACCACCGCGACCACAGATCGATAGAAAATTCACTCTGTCCAGGTCACAATAAACCACAGGATATAGATTACTCTCTCAGTTCCTCCCGGCAGCCGGTCTCCCTAACATCTCCCAGCGGGAGACCCATACTCTAATGAACTCTCGGAAAAGTCTGAGATTTCTTTTACAACTCAGGAGATCGTTACTCCGCGGCGAACAGTGACCTATTCCCATTAATTTCTTAACCATATTCCCTCGTGCGTCCCTCAAGATAGATTCCCGGAGAATGTGCTCCGGCGTCTGTCTCAGTCGACCGCAGACACCACGGGTCATGCACAAGTCCCAAATAAAAAGCTTGTTCAGAAAAAGCCCGTAGCCCGATATCATTTGCATCTCATAGTGATTCATGGCCGGAGAACCCTCTCTGTCTTTCACTTTCACAGCCACAGAGGGGAAGAAGGAGTGAGTCCACCTCCCTTGTGTGGTCGTATCCCACCTTTCTTGCCATTTTTTAAGCATCACCAGCCGCATTCGAGAAACCAGAGTCTGGAGTCGGTCATCTGTAGGTCTGAAGATGGTTCCCAGATTGTCCACCTCAAAGAGCGGCGGGCCCACGTCTCCATTACACAGGAAGGAAACCAGTCAGCATTGGAAGGGCCATGCTAGATACCATCCGATATGCATGGGTATAAGTACAGTGAATGGACACCCACCGCATTCTCAGGACCGTTTTATGAGAGAAAGCACCCGTAACGGTCCTACTCATACGTCACCAGGTTGACAATTTTTTACTCTAAAGGCCATTTCTGTGTCACGTCATGTAAAGGGCGACGCGACCCGGAGAAGCACGTAATAGTTCATTCACTGTACCTCCTCCATGTATCACACTTTAATAGGAAATATAAAAAAAAAACAAAAAAAAGGTAAAAGAACAAAATCGTAAGATAACATAGCAAACATAGAAATAGAAAGTTCATTTTAATAAATAACAATTGACCATGGTGAGACAATACTTTGAATTTGTGTGGGACGTCAGGGTAAAGGACGCACTCTAATAAGGAGGGACAAAAACAAGAATCACACTAAAAGACAGAGTTCAGGTCCGAACACTATGTGTCCACAGTCTACAGAAAAATCACCCATGAAGCAGCTCCCAGTGCGAAACCCACGTCCTGGCGAACCCACAGAAGAGGCCAAGGTTCTTCTCGTTCTTGATGAGGTCACTGTTCCGTACGGACCCGTGCCTCACCCCCTCCAGTCCTGCAATCATAGTCTCTCGCACGTCTTTCATAAACTCACGAATCCTCGTGCCGCCGTGTCCCATCTTTCTTATTATGATTTTATTTAATTCAGAAATTGTTTTGTGTTCAAAATTAAGCAATGGTAAATTGTGATGAATGAACACTTTTTTCTCTGCATTTTAAGGTAATAAGCTATTGCGCTTATTTTCTTAAACGGCTTCAGAAAATAATCTTTCGTTGTATACGCTACTAGAACAAAAAGAAGGATAAATACTGGCAAAAGTGGTGAGATTTGTTTTGAATTAGCTGACCGCTATACAAGTTGTCTCATAGCTAGTAACGACAATTTTACAGTTAGATTTCTGCCTTGATAATAAGTCGAAAATGTTCAAACAACCATGACCTAATATCAATAAAGAGTTTAGGTTGTTATTACATGTTAAATATGCCGTAACAGTCGTTACGGCATATTTAACTGTAACTGGTTGCAGATATTTTATACGAACCGTATGTTTTTCCGAGAAACTATTTTTGACATTTCGTTGAATTCTTATTCAACGTCAAAACGTGAAGATACGCAATATCAAAGTTTGCATTTTTTTTTCAATATTTCTTATTTTTTGCAATAAAGTATCATTACAGTAATTATATCGATTATGAAAAATTCATTCGCGTAAGTGATGGCGATGAACTTCCACTGTTGGAAGATTCATCGCAAGACATTTTTACATCATCAGTATTTTCTGTCAGGCTCTTTTAGCTTCAACGGCCCCCAAATAGTTTGTCTTGATCTTGGTCTAGGAAGTTTGCAATCAAATAGTTTGGATCCTAAGGGGCTGAAAAGGTTTTCTAATTAAGCTTTGAAAGAAACTCTTGTGTATGGCAAGTTAATGTTTATGTATCATTCACTCACCACAACATCTCCGCGGCTTTGCTCAGATCTAAATATGCCATGGATATAACTCGGATGTCCGGCAGAGGGGTACGCAATATTTAGTACCCAGCCAAACCATTATTAATTTCATCTCTAGTATATATAAACGACCACATTGGAAAAAAATCATATACGGAAGTGTGGGAAATTTTTGTCTTTGGCCAAATTGGTAAACGAATAATAGTTTAAATATTCTAAATTAAGATGCGTTTTTATTGATTGTCTTCAGCTAACCTAGCCTAGTACATAAAAAGAAATATTAAGAATAAATTAAGTAAAATAGAAAAAATTAAAATGATAAATGAATGAATTAAAATCTTGCTTGTTAATCACTTTATTTTTATGCACAGACAGTTTCAGTTGGGGGGACCTTTTTAATCTTTCAAAACTTTATGGAAGGGCCGGGAATAGTGTCAATTTTGAAAATATAATGTCTAAGAAGCAGGAGCTATATGGCCTTAGGAATTAATATACGATTCTAAAGTTGTATGACTGCATTATGATACTTCTTTTGGTGCATTCAGGGTAAAAAATTTATAATTCACCCCATGCCAAAAACGATTAAAAGTGATATTTGAGAAATTCTTTATTGCAAAAACATCGTAAAAGTCAGATATTCGTTTAGAAACAAAAATAAAATTCATTCATTGGATATTCAATGTAGCTGTCAAAGTTGTATTGTTTCAGAACTGAAATGTAGAAATATTATAGGTCGAAAATTGATCAAATATGAAAGAAAAACAATTGAATTAGTATGTGTAAGCCTTGCATATGAGGTTCATTATTTCGTTGTGTTGGTGTTTATACCCCTAAACATCAATGCAATGAAATAATGTGCATTGTACGCACGGCTCATACATAATAATTCTATTGTCTTTCTTAAATGGAAAGAAACTTGGATTTTTTTTGAAAATGCACATGTTTTTTGAAAAGGAACAACGTCTCAATAACGACACCATACCGAATTCTTGTCAGCTGTCAGAATATGCTCACATGCGAGTTCACAAATGTTTCAATTGTTTTTACGAAAGTTTTGCTTGTAGAAATATAACTTCTGCAAGCAAAAGTATGCGCACAATTTTTTTTACTTACAACTCTCCACCAATGAAAGCTAGAATCGGTGTGAAAAAATCATGAATAATGATGATGTATCAACTGACCAAACCATACTTATATCCTATCATTATCTTCTGTGCATTCTAACATCAGGTAGCGATTCTCAGTTGAAATGTAATGATGTTTCAACATTTTTAGATTGGCAGCAAATTAGAATTTTGATGTGGGTTAGGTTAAATATTCTTCCAATGGAACAACTAACTTTATTCATGAACTTTCTGATTAAAAATTTAAACTCATAATTTTATGTATAAATTTATGGATATTTTCACTTCATAGTATTACAAAAATATTATTTAATGCTATTTCAAATTGTCTAAATAATTTTTTTAATTTCATCGTAGAAGACAAGCACGAGTGCACCGCCAGTGCCCCTCAACACATTTGACAAAGCTCCCTTGAAAAATGCTGTAATTCCTTCTGTTTGTAAAATCTTCCTCCAGCAGTCCAATGTGTTTTTGTACTGCATTTCTGTCTTTTTTTTGCCAGATTGCATCATCATACGTCTCCGCACAGTATCAAATGGGTAAGATACAATTCCAGACATTGTGGTTACAGCCTAAAATGATAATTCTTAAAAAACGTTCTGTCTGACAATGAAATATACAATTCATTTTTAAAACGAACAATGATAAAATGTGAGTGACTAATAAATACAATTTTTAAACTGTCTAATATTGATTATACAATTATGTTTTTATTGATTGATTATGTTATTGTTTTTTGTTTTTTTGAACATTGAACTGAATTTAAATATAAATATTTTATATTTTTCCAAAAATTAAATAATAAAAACATTTGAAAATATTACTTATTGTATAATTAAATATGAGGTTCAAAAATTACAGTCAAAGAATGACATTACTTTGTTTAAAAATTAATTGATACATTCTTGCACCCAAGAATGGGTTAATAATCATGTTTTAAAAATTGAAATCTGTAATTATTGGGAGAAAAAGTTATGAATTTTTGTACACATTACATTCAGAACAATAAAAAATTTAAAAAAAAACCAAGCTTATAATTAAATGTACTAAAAAGTAAAAAATAAATTTTCAGATAAAATTTTTTTGCCTCACTCTCCAAATAAAATGTGGGCGCTTACGATATTAATGATTTATTGTTTATTTTTTAGTATATTTAAATATAAGTGTGATTTTTTAAAGGAATATCGCTATCTTTTGGTGAGCTCATTAACTAATTTTCCACATAAAACATTGATTAATTAATTATGGTGGATCAATTGATCAATTAATGAATCTGATAATTGATTTATGTATTGTCATAGAGAATACGTATGTGTGAAAAATTTCAGCTCTATTGGATATTGGGAAACGGAAGAAATCAGGAGAAACTTAATAGTAAAGCTAATATAAACATGAAAAAAAAATATGATCAACTATTTATTATATCCAATCCCTATTTATTATCAATCATAGCAAAAAGGAGTGGTTTAGTATTGAATGGTGTTCCTATGTTGGAGTAATCTTGAACTTTGGACAACAGTTTAGTTTCCAAATGAATTTTTCTGTAATGACATGTACATATTTTAATAATTAAAATTAAATTACCTGAGCTATTGCCCATGATACAAAAAATGATGTGTTTTTGGGATCTGGTAGCATACCCTTTATTGTATCAAAACATCCAAAGTAAGAAGCTCTGTAGATGATGATTCCCTGAACAGAGACATTGAATCCTCTGTATAGGCCGATTGGTCCATCAGTTTTAAAAGTTTTGACAAGGCAGTCCACCAATCCAAGATATTCTCTCTCTTTACCCGTTTTCCCCACGTCTGCTCCCAATCTTTTAATAAACATTTTTAGCTTATTAAGTTTATTACCAAATTTAAATCCACAGAACACCACAATTTATAAATTGGTAACTGTTTCACACCATATTTACGTACAATTCATAAATAAGTATAAAGTTAAAAAAAAATCTCAACTAAAGTGGATCAAGGGGGAATAAGCGCCCTTTTGACTGTTTTAATTGTTACATATATCCTAAAGTTTAGTTAACAAATATTTTTAATGCTGGATTACTCTACAAACTGCTTACGCAGTTTCAGAATTAAATATATAAAAAAACATATTGAGAAACACTCGCACATTGACAATTCATTGTCCTTACTTTCCTCTAAAACCGTATTGTAAACATCACATTTTTAATTTCAACACAGAAGTTTTAATGAATCAATTCTGGCAATGAAATAAAACAAAGATGAGACTTTAGTGACAAGAGAAGCAATTTTATATTGCTTGAAAGACCTGAAATAGATTACCTACATATGAAAAAATCTTTCAACAGAAACATTCAAAATCCTATCTCTTTTTTGTAAAAATAAGGCATATTTGAACAAAAATAATTAGTGATGGTTCTGATGTCTCGCATACATTTAAATATTTTCTATTGTAGTATGTTTCTTTCAAAATATTCAGCCACATTTTTTTGTATACAGTCATCACTCTCATAGATACTTCAATTTAGATATTATTGTATGTTGCGATTCACATTTTTACTCTGAAGTTATGTTTAAAATTTAATGTCTCTTTAATATTAAAATTATGGCTGAAAAAAAATAATTTTTTAATAATAGATGTATGTATAGAAATATTCCTTATTCACACAACTTGCTATTCTTCTTGGAATTAACGTACTTCAAACAGAAAATAAATAAAGTACCTAATAGCAATATTCTTGACATAAATTGTTTCAAAAGTGTTATCCTTTTCCAAAGCTTGAATTGAAGCTTGAGAGAATTGTAACTTGAAGCTTGAGAGAATTGTAACTTGAAGCTTGAGAGAATTGTAATTGAGAATTGTAACTTATAATATAATAAAAAATGTACCAAGTTACATGATCATAATTTGTTAAATATAATATACATTAGTGGTGTTTACCGGGTTCTGGCGTAATCAAGAGGATAGACAAATAAGAGAGAGGTGGCCCCAGCTGCACCTCCGGATGCCAAGTTGCCAGCGAAGTATCTCCAAAACTGTGTGTTCTTATTGACCCCTTCTAGAAACATTGTTTTGTAGATGTCTTTGAAAGCAAAATTCAAAGCTTGAGTCGGAAAATATCTTATCACATTTGCCAAGTTTCCCCTCCAAAATGCTGTGAAGCCTTGCTCCTTAGGTATACGTATGAAGCAATCGATAATTCCTTGAAATAAAATAATTACATGCATTGAGTAAACATCCCATTCATTTTCTGTCTATAACTCGCTGTGGCGTCGGTAACTTTTTAAATTTTTTTCTTTGATTTTTTTCATTCTTAGGCCCGGTTGTTTCAAGTTCGATCAAAGTAAGCGTTCTTTTAAAGCATAGATTTTTACGTTCTCCACCAATCAGACGATCCGTTTTCGTAAAAATCTATGCTTTAATCGACCGCTTACTTTGATCGAACTTGAAACAACCGGGCCTTAGAGAATGACAAAATGTCCACGGACATTTGGTCCAATGACAAAAGTTCTACGAAAAATCTATCAAACAACAAAAGATCCACGAATATTTGCTCCAATGAAAAAATGCCCACAAAATTTGTACAACGACAAAAGGTCCATAGACATTTGGTCCAACGACAAAAGATCCACGGAAATTTAATCCAACGACAAAAGATCCACAGGAATTTGGTCGAAATACAAAATGTCCCTGAGAAAAATCCCACACAATAAAATTCTTATGTTATTATACCAATAATACTTATAATTTCGTCTGTCTTCCTTTTTAAAAACTTTTTTCTTTTTTTTAAATTAATAAATAAATACTTATTCTTTAGGAACCGACATGTAAATGTACATCATTTTTTATGGTTTTTGTAGCTAGTAATTATTAATAATTAACAGAAAGCTATGGCAAACTTGGCGCAAAATAAAGATTGAAGGAGAGCGCCACAGTGAGAAGCAAAAATTCTTTAAAAAGAAAAGAATTAATATATGTACGTGTATATATATATATATACAAAATATATATGACGGGTATAAAAGCAAAGGCAATCTCACTGAGGTATTTCTGAGATAAACACAGAAAACCTGTCTATATTCAAGGAAATTTCTCTGAAATGTATGAAACTTACATCTTATTGGAAATAAGTTTTTAAAAACGATTGTCATCTCAGTTTTCCTTTAATATGCGTATACAAAATTTAACTTTTAAATATGGATATTGCTGTGTTTGCTACCAAATAGTGGACATTGCTGCTTTCGCGATTTACATTTAATGATTTCTAAAGGAACTGGCTAACATAATTATATTAGAGAGAAACTTGATAAAAATATGTTTATCAAAGGTATAAAGTTCCTAAATATATCCTCAGACCTTCTCCAGAGGGTAAGAAAAGTTTCACATGTTGAGGAACAACATGTTTGCCTCAGACAGGGGGCAGAATATTGTTCATTCTGTTCGATATCATCGTTGAAAAAACGGACAGTCCCTAAAAGAGTGAACTTTATATTCAGAATTAGTCTGCAATAACCATGCCAGGTAAATGTACATACAATGTTTTGAAAGGAACACAATTGACGAATAAGAAAATATGTAAATAAATTTTGTAATAAAATTATTTTTCATTAACCTGTAATATGCTCCCAATTTTCTTGTGGGTTGATGATAGATAATAAAGTGTAAATATATATTATATATAAGGCAATCATAATTTTTAAGACTGCTTTATTGTCAAAAATTCATCGTAAAATTATTATCATTTGTAATATGTTTAAAATACCTTTGTATCGTTGCTCTTCAGTAATTTGTTTAGAAACATGCTGTACTTGGAGTAGTAGTTTTACTCGTTCTATAGGAGCAACTGCTGTTTTAGAAACTGCTGCCGAGATTCCTCCAGCTAAAAAATCTTTAAAAAAGGACAAGGCATCCTTGGAACCTCTCGAAGGCCCTGAATCTCCATCGCCCATACTCAGTATTCAAATTAATTCAAATTTAATTTACCCCACTTTTTACTGTCGAGGACGTGTTGGGTTATCAATTTTAATCAAAAATAACAAAAATAATCACAAACACGTTCTCTTTTGAATATTTAAAAAATTGTCATACTATGGAAATTAAAATAATTAAAATTAAAACCTATATATATTACGGTATCTACTTTACTTCTATTAATGCGAATTAAATTACTCCATAATAATATTGTGTGGAGTAAAATACTCTTAATTTTGCAGGGAACATTATTTATATATTATTGTTTCAAAAATAACAGAGAAAATGCAGAATATACGAAAATTCGCACAACATGTGTGTTATTATTCGTCTCAATTACATGAAAAAAGCAATTTGCAAAGTATGTATAACAATTTGCCCCGGTTCTTGTATTTAAATATGGTTTCCTTACTGGGTATAATATGCAACTGCGTCTGAGTCATCTGTGCACTGCGCAGTTTTCTGTGCTCTACATATATTGTCTCTTTTCTATGGCTCTACGCTACTTGCATCTGAGAAAACAAGTGTATATCATTCGATTTTAGTGCAATAAAAATAGTATTTACTGATAAGGATTATATTAATCAAATTTTTATTTTATTTAAGTGGTAAATACCTTAAGTAAAAGAGTTTCCTGTTTTTAGTTTTGATTTCTGCAAGTGACATTTCAAAATTGAATCGAAGATGGAGAAGTATGTTCTATTTAATAAAAATCTATGTTTACATTCTATTCGTTTATATTTTTCAGTAAATTTTAATTCGCGACCTTGCATGTTTTACAATAAGGACTATTCCACCGAATTTAATCGGATCATTGTTCTTAATCAATGAGTCCAAAGATTTCACTAGCGCAGGATCTTGGCCCATGTGCAAATCCACTTTTCACTTCTTATTCCGTTAAAATTAAATTTGGGAAAATATAAAAAACACTTCATATATATTAACCAACAAATTATTTCTCTTATAAAAGGTGTTGTGTGCAGATATTTTATTTTAATAATTACGTATTACGTACGTTTATATAGAAGATAAATATAACAAACAATAAATTGATGTAAAAAAAATCGAGAATGTACACACCATTTAAATGACGCTACACATTACATTAGAAAATAAAAAGGTTATTATTACTTTGATAAAGCACAAATAAAAAAATAAAATTTTGAAACAACAGTTCTTTATTAAGACATTTATTTTTTACAATCTAAAAGTTAAATTTTAGTTTTATGATAAGTAAAACGGTTCAGTGGGTCTGTCAAATGGACGGCTGTCACATCGCTCAGATTCGATTCCGAGCTGATAGAGCTTCTTTCTTATTTTTATAGTAAACTTTTAGTTTGCTAGTTTGTTTAACACTATTAAGCTGCGAGGTGCAATCATGGCTTTTATTTTCAAATATATAACTTAAACTGTAATAGGTAATTTCATTGCTATTTGAATGACATTAACATTTATGTATTAGTATTATGTATAGTATATAGCTCTATGCACTGTTCGCGGTTTTCAGCGCCCTTTAAAACAATTTTATCGTAAGTCACAGCGATCTAAAATGTGGGTTAGGGAAAGCATTGTAAGGATTAAGCGTCCCTTGAGCTTATGATTCAATTCTTCGGTAACAGCAGTGGCGACTGGACTGACCCCGCAATGGCTCAAGACAGACATTTTATACATACGCGTACAGTAATAATATAATATAATATAACATTAACAAAAAAGTGCTAATGACTCCACATGGGGACTTGTGTGTGCGGGGGGAGTGTGAACTTATGTTACTTAAGCTTTCTATAATGAAAGTTTTTACGAGAGTGGGACAAAGAACGGCCATTGCTATCTCTGAGGTGAACTGATGGAATTGCATGGTTACAACGAAATTTCTAGTATGAGTTATTCAATATAGTTAATCAAATAAAATTACATACATACCTACTTGTAAATTGTAAAGGATCGTAACAACCTGGAATGCGATTTCAATTTGAAAAAACAATTTAAAAAATCGAAACTAGCTTATTGTTTATGAATTTATGACAAATAATTAATTCTTTTCTTACCATAAAGCTGTCTAGAGACATTTTTTTTGCCGACGCTTCAAAATTTGGTGAAAATGTGACACAGCATTAACATTGAATAAATTTGTAACACGTCACCTCCTCACTAGGATGATGCTTCTCAATGTCCGATGCAATAGTTTCCCTTGCACGCTGGTTCAGCTATCCTCACAACAATATAATGTAACAATTATGTCTTCACCACTTGCTGCTATGTCAATCTCGTCACTAGACAGATGTCTTGAATTTTGCATAAAAACTTTATGCGTACGCCTTTTTCATTTTTTGTCTTACTAATGTAACAACATTATAATGGGAATGTAATTTTCACATATCTATTCATAAATTAACATTTTTGTTTTCAGTATTAAAGTCAAAGAGGAACCATTGGAATGGATTGAAGAACTTCAAATATCAACTGAAGAAATTGACTATGCGGATTTTATTAAAACCAATGTGGCATTTCCAAATGAAATGATTAAAGTAAGTCTGTAAACAAGATATGTAAGCAGAATTGGTTAAATTACTAAGGCCCGGTTGTGTCAAGTTGGATTAAATTAAAAGTTCGTTTAAAGCATAGATTTTTATAGAAATGGATCATTTGATCGGTGGAGAATGCAAAAATCTATGCTTCAAACAAAACTTTACTTTAATCCAAACTGATACAACTAGGCCTAAGCCTTGTACTGCTTGACTTGCGATGAACATATGGAATAAAAATTTTATGGTTTGCATATCTTGCCTTAACACGTACACCACATACTAGTAGGCACGTAAAATTGAAGTATTACTTTTACGTAAGCATATATTTTGAAAAAAGAATGCAAATAAAACACACATCTCGTAATATTCCTATCAAGTATGTGGTGAATGTGTTAACCCTTTCCATTCCAATGCTTTTTTTGTTTTTATTCCACCAGCGCCATGCCAAAATTGCATTTTTAAAAAAAATATAATGGATTTTCTACTGTTGTATTTTGCTATAACTTTGTGGTTATTCATTATGAATATAATTAAACTAATTAACTTTGTTTAATTATATTCATAATGGATTTTCCTTTATCCGAAAACTTATTTTGCGAGTTGTTGCTAGAGTACACTACTAAGTGTAAAACATCTTAATAATAAGTTATATTTTCTACAAACTGACTACCGGCATTGCAGTACTATGTGATCCTTTTTGTTGTTATGCATATTGCGAACAATACAAATATTAAATAAATTAAGAGTAGAAATCCTATGATAGGCGTGGTTAACGCATACGTAAAAGATCTGCATTGGTGTGCAAAATCACACTAATCGAAAAACAGTGTATAGTACAGAATGGGTGAAGGATTTCTACTATTTTATTATGTATCGCTCAATTTTCCATTATTTTTATTATATCAAGAGCTCCTACGTAAACTCGGACATCTACTAAAAGTGCATTTTTTATTTTTTGCACCGATATATAGAAAATACTTTCCGCAATACAAAATTAAAAAAGAAACTTATTTTCAGACTAAAAAACTGACATAAAAGCGGACAAATTTGCTCATTTTGTATGTAAAGTCAAACTTCAAACAGTTCTCCTGTAAAATTGTTTTTTTTTTGTAGATGTCTTAGTTTACATAGGGACTGTCAATATGTAATATGATTGCAAAGAGTTAAATCAAAGGTATTACCAAGTAAAAAGTTTTTTTTTTAATATAAAGGCATATGTATTGGCAGATATTAAACTACATAGTTTAATCTTTGAAATATTAATAGCAAACTCTAAAACATTTTACTTTTCTTTTCTTCATACATTATTCTGTACCTCATACATCTTTTTCCGTGTTGGAATATTGGGATCAGGACCTATAATGAATCATTTTAGAGTTTCAAGACTGCATATTATTTTGAAATTTACATTGCTTCCATGCTGTTCACTTTTTATTATGAAATTTGCATACATGATAAAAAATATATAAAATAAAGTACATCCATATAAAGAACATGATTGTTCAATGTTGACAAACGTTAACGAAGAAAATCTATATGTTAGCGAAGATGAAAGAAATGGTGAACATAGTCGTGACATAAAGGATTCTTAAATCTGCCGACGACAGGTTCTCTACTCCGCTCGACCGGCCCGGTTTTAGGAACTCTTTGGTCCCTTTTGGTGAGACCGTGGAAGCTTATTCTCACATATTCTTATACATATCATTAACGTCATGTGTATTTAATTTTTCATTCATGGATTGAAATTCTTTTTAACCAGGATTGCAATCTAAAATAATGTCTAGACTTTTTTCCGCCCGTTCTTTACGGCTCCATGATAAAATCATCATAAAATACACCGGCATACGAAGGCACGTCCAACCAAGTCCTCTAACATGTCAATATTGAACACAAAACTTTGCTTCATTTCTATGTACCAACACTAGTTAGTGCTTTTAGGAATATATTTTTTACATCAGAAAGTAAAACCTTTTTTTATCGCGTCATACAGGCAAAGTAATAGGTTTAGTGCTTGAGCAAAACATGTAAACGAATGTTTCACGTTGGATATGCATTTACACATTTACCAATTTATGATATACATATCGTCGCTTAAGTTCTAACACCGCGTAATTCAAAATCATGAACTTTTCAGGAGACCAAAAAAACTGTCTACATAACGTTGCGGTCTGTACTGATATAGGCACTGTTTTTGCTTTTGGAATGACGCATCACCATTGGTTAAATCGCTTTGATTTTGATTGGTCAAACGACGCTTCTTTCGATTCTCTATCCAATGATATGTATATCTCATTTCGATCCTTTTTTGACTTCTGCAGTGTTAGAATTTAAGTGACGATATACGTGTTTTGAATTGTCTGTGAGTCTCCTCGATATATGCATACTCTTTTTTTGGTACTGGTCGATCTAGCTGTCATTGAGCAATTGCGCAAGCATATGTCAAAAACTGAGGAAATATTTGCATTTTCTCTTTATATTGTTTATCGCTTTTAAAAGTTACTTTTTGTTTGAAAATAGTTATATTCCATTTTGAATCAAGTCGCAGACTTTATATTGTGGAAATACATTGTCTATGATATATTGATTAACTGTCATATTCATGTCTTTCAGGTTAGAACATCGCATTCTGAATATCGTTTCTCGAACACCTTTTATCTTTATTTTTATTTTCCAGAGCATTAATAGTTTGAGGACACGGCATAAAGAACAAATATGTCACTATAGGAAAGTTGTCCCCAAAAATCAACTTCAGTACATCGACTTCATTATTGTTTTACAAATAAACTGTATTTAATGGATCTTTCTTTAAATTTAGTGCTAAAATATCCTTTTTAAAATGTGATTGTTTTGTTTTGAGAAATATGAAAAAAAAAAATTGTTGGCCGAATTGAAATATTGGAAATTCAATATTTCGATTCGAATGTATAATATATTTGCCACCTGCACTGGACTGGCACTGGACACTGCGCGGACACGGCACTGGAAACGGTGTTGCTCTGAGAATTCCGAAAACTTTTATTAAGCGATTACATGCTCTGCCTTCAAATTCATTTGATTTTTTACTACTGTTAGCATTGCGGTTAGGAACTAGCCCTTATTGCGAATATGTTTTTAAATTCATTTTTATAATTGCACGTATTTGTTAACCCTTTCCAAACTTGAAATTTCTATAGTTTGTCTAACCGGGTCCAACATGTAAACGCTATATATGTCAAGGGTTTTTTTTTAAATGATTTCCATATTTGTAAATCCAATACACATATGGAAATCGTTTAATAATATAATAAATATTGACAAAACATTCTTTTGCTCTTCTGTAAAGTTCCCTTTTGGCTTTCTCCCCTCGATATAGATTTATGTATAGTAAATTTCTAAAATTTAAAATGTGTAAAATATATTCTTGTTTCCCAGTCTTTTTTAGTTCAAATAACACTTTTGCGAATTAATTAATTAACAGCTGTGAGAGCTTTATATTGTTGCAAACCGAAAAGGAAAGGGTTAATAAAAGTACAGTGACGGCTTGTATTTGCATTATTATTATATGAAAATATGTGCGACTGTAATTTTACATAAATTGTATATTTTTAAAAGATTTTTAAATAAAGCTTCATGTTTTTCTGGCGAATCTCAATGAGTTTGAAAATAATTTTTGGATACAGCAGACTCCCGATCTTGTATTGGATTATCCAGGGTGCGGATTAACTGGGACGAATTTCAAAAGTATTTTTAATTCAAGAAACTCACCTGCCCGTCGTGTTCGAAAAGTGATCTCTCAAAACACTTATTTTATTTATATTTTTTTTTTAGTGCTTTTCGAGGATTAGTTGCCCCCATATGACGTCAACGGTCAGGGGTGCCACAGATTTTGTTTGGGCAGCCAAAGTAAATTATTTTTATGAAGAATTAAAGTTGCAGGGTGATTTTTATCACCCTTGCATAATTCTTGCGGGGTGATAAAATGGATGGTTAATGTGGTTTTAAAAGAGAGGAAAAGCATCCAACAAATCTCCATTCAAGACAAAAAAACAGAAGAAAATCACGAAGAATAAGAATAGGAGTAGCTTGTTGGTCTTGTGGTTAGGACTCTCGCCTCGTGATCCAAAGGTCGCGGGTTCGAATCTCACTCCAGACCATCAAGTTTGTCCTATTTTCATAGGACAAGCGTTTAGCTTAGTTTGAAAATAGTAATAATATTGATGTGACAACTATTCCATGCTCGCATCTCTATTTTAAAAAAAAAAGTATTATCAAATTCGCAACAAATTGACAGGTGTCGGATGTGGATGCGAAATGAGCATGTGATCCTCTGGATCGAAAATAATGATGTGTAAGAAAAAATCACAAATTCGTGCCAAATTGACATTGGTGTAAATTAGATGAAACTGTAATTGAAGAAGTATTAAATTATGAAGATATTCACGACAATGAAGATGAACTTTTATCTGGTACGGTAGGCACAAATACCTTTGTGTTTCTGCAAGGCCGCTATAGCGTAATTGGATAACGCGCCTGCCCCGGATAGGAGGAGATCCGTGTTTTGAATCCCGGTAGTGGCCAAATATTTTTTCGTGATTTGATTTTTCTAAAAATAAAAAAAAATTGCAACTTCACAATAAGAATGTGTTCTTGAATATAATATATAAGTGTGAAACATTTTCGTTTCAAAAATTATTTTTTAATGACTTTTGAAAGTCAGCCTGGTTAACCTGTCTAGAGCCCATAAAAATTCCAAATCGACAGGCTAGGGCCAGAGATTTTCCGAATTTTTTGCTATTTTTCTTTTTACGAAAAAACCATGATAACATACGTATATAAAAAAAAAAACACACATTCATATTATTTTATCATAAGTGTCGAAATGCAATGATTTTTTTATCAATTACATAAATCAAAAAATAAAAAAATTGTTTCAGAAATTACCATTCCATCATAAAGGTATTGTATAACTATGTTGGTGTAAATACTCAAATAAAAGTAGATATATACGAATAAAATGATCAATATTTTTTATAAATGTCAATCTACAATGTTGCTCAAACAATTGAAAAAAAAAAAAACCTTTTTCCGAAAAATAATAATTAATTATTATTTGTTTATAGAGACAACACTACTATTATTATTTGATGCCTACCTAATAATCTTCTTCTGTGTGGCACACAACGGAACATCGCACTCATAACACATAAATATGATACACTTCCACAAACCAGGGATGTTATGGAGTTCCGTAACCGTAACCAAATAAAAAAATATCCGTAACCGTAACCGATATAGAAGTTTCGGATAGTTTCGGATAAAGGCGGAGTCTAATTTTAAATGAAAGGTTGCGACAGATTTTTGTTTGTTTTGCCCGGCCGAGCCGTTACTTTCAGTTGTCACACAAGCCGTGCGTGTCTCTTGCAATAATATAATAATTTAAAAAGTATAATTTACCTTTGCTCAATTTTAACTATTAAAACTATAATTAAGGTTAAGTTTATTAATAAACATGATGTAACGGTTTCATAACTTAAAATTCATTAAGAACTGTTTTTGTTATTATATAGGTACTTAGATTACAGTAAAAGTGTACCAAGATTTTATTACAACTCTAGATTTTACTCTTTATCTTTAATAGGTATTCAAGCAATGCTTATAAAGACTTATTTATTATAAATTACTGTATTTTTGCAAATTGTAATAATTTGTATAAAAATATTGAATAATATTAATAGAAGTTACTAATATTATTTTTGTTTATTATAATTTTGTTTTTGTATTTTTAAGTACATACCTTAATAGGTTCCTACATTACACTTAAACTAGCTCTAATAATAGTTATTTATTTGACTTATTGTAAAAACAAATGATAATATAGACTAGAAATAAAAGTCAAATCTTGCTCTTTTTTTACTTTTGTAATTTTAAAATTCTAATATCCGTAACCGAAATTATCCGAAACTAGCGGATAATCCGAATAATTTCATATCCGTAACCGTATCCGAGACCGGTATAATATTATTTCTATATCCGTATCCAGATCAGATCGTACGACAGGCCACCACAGGATTTCTCTACTGGGAAAAAATCACATTTTTCAAATTCGATACGCGGCCGTCGAGAAATAATTACGTTCGGACACGTTCGGGAAAGTCGCGCATGTGTGCGGCCTGGCCCCGACTCATTAATCTGTATCCCGGATAATCGGGAGTCTGCTGTATTTTTTTTTTTAATAGTTGAGTAAAATAAATGCAAAAACCAAATAAGGGAAGATAAATATTATTTTAAGAGACTGATGTTTTACTGCACATAAATAAGTTGCAGCATAAATAGGTTTAAACTTTAATTTATGACCTACGTCACGTATTCATCACGCGCTCCGCCGTGTATACATGAATACGTGACGTGGGTACGGAAAGGGTTAATTAAGATCCGTACGAACTGACAATAAGGTCTTATTCAAAATTACTTACGATCTTTTTTAATGCTGTGCTTCATTTTTTGCTATAGTGCAGAATATACGTATTAGGAAAAAGAAAAATTTCATTATATGTGGCAACTCATTATAGCAAAATTTTATTTTTCTGTGCTTTGGATTTCAATATAATGAGGTCTTGCTGTAATAATGTTTGTGTTCAGAATGTAATGTGTATTTCAGATTGAACCCAGTGTTTCTACATATTCCAATAGCAATAAAACCTCGACACAAATGGGAGGATTAAGTAGTAACTACTCGGCACTGAGGAATGACAAAAATGCTGTTGATTCAAGTAGCCTACTTAAACAACTTTTATTGACAGGGAGTGTTGGTTTAACTGCGGAAGAAGTAAAACGGTCCAATATTTTAAATGAAGTTATAAAAGAAGAACCCATCGAAGCAGAAAACTCACAGCAAATATCTTTAATAACACAGAAAATTAAAACAGAAAAAGAATTGACATTAGAAAAAGGTATTAAAAAAATCTCAATACAAAAGGAACCATGTATAGTGACAAAAATTAAGAGTGAACCCTCAGACAATGAAATTGACATTTTTGAACCGGAACTTACAAAGAGGCCAACGAGCAAGGAGGAATTAAAAACTGGAATTAAAACTTACAAAAGACACAAACTCTGTCCCACTCAAACTAAACAATACCTGTGCAGCCACTGTAACAAACCTTTCCCAAATATTGTAACTTTGAAAGAACACGAAGAGACGCACAACATCAAAGCGACGTACAAATGCGATATGTGCAGTTTCAATTCCAGCAACGAGAGAAGCTTGAAAAAACATTCTCACTTCCATAATAAAGGAAAGTCTCTGTACGAGTGCGCGGACTGTGATTACACTTCTACAGTCGTAAGGCAATTTAAACTCCACAAGGCCGCTCACGTTAAGAAGAAATTTAAATGTGCGGAGTGTGAATATACTTGTTCGTTTTACAAAGCCATGGAGAAACACAAGTTGTTTCATCTACAAGAAACGTTCAAATGCGACGAGTGCGATTTTACTTCGAGGCGTCTCTATTATCTGGACATGCATAAGATAATCCATTCCGGGATGAAACCCAACAAGTGCGACCATTGTGATTACTCAGGATCTCATCCTAGATATTTGAGGCTGCATAAGAAAATTAATTCCCATTTTTAGTTTTCTGCTCGCGCTGCCTTCAACTGTGGCAAGATTATCCAGCAAACCTCATTTCTTTTCATTCAAAATAACTGATTATGTAAATGATTCATGTACATACTCTTTATTATTTATTCTATATATCTTATGTTAATTGACTGTGGCAAGATTATCCAGCAACCCTAATTTCTTTTCATTCAAAATAACTGATTATGTAAATGATTCATGTACATACTCTTTATTATTTATTCTACATATCTTATGTTAATTAACTGTGGCAAGATTATCCAGCAAACCTCATTTCTTTTCATTCAAAATAACTGATTATGTAAATGATTCATGTACATACTCTTTATTATTTATTCTATATATCTTATGTTAATTGACTGTGGCAAGATTATCCAGCAACCCTAATTTCTTTTCATTCAAAATAACTGATTATGTAAATGATTCATGTACATACTTCTTTATTATTTATTGTATATATCTTATATTAATTAACTGTGGCAAGATTATCCAGCAACCCTCATTTCTTTTCATTCAAAATAACTGATTATGTAAATGATTCATGTACATACTTCTTTATTATTTATTGTATATATCTTATGTTAATTAACTGTGGCAAGATTATCCAGCAACCCTAATTTCTTTTTATTCAAAATAACTGATTATGTAAATGATTCATGTACTTCTTTATTATTTATTCTACATATCTTATGTTAATTAACTGTGGCAAGATTATCCAACAAACCTCATTTCTTTTCATTCAAAATAACTGATTATGTAAATGATTCATGAACATACTCTTTATTATTTATTCTACATATCTTATGTTAATTGACTGTGGCAAGATTATCCAGCAACCCCCATTTCTTTTCATTCAAAATAACTGATTATGTAAATGATTCATGTAAATACTTCTTTATCATTTATTGTATATATCTTATGTTAATTAACTGTGGGAAGATTATCCAGCAACCCTCATTTCTTTTCATTCAAAATAACTGATTATGTAAATGATTCATGTACTTCTTTATTATTTATTGTATATATCTAATATTAATTGAGCCGTGCAATATGTGTTGAACCCCCAAATATAGTCTCACCGATTGAATAGCAGACATGTTTAAGAGGAACATTTGAAATTAATTATCCCTAAAATGCATCTTGGATGAATATCTCCAAATACAAATAAGAGCGATATTTCTCTTTTAATAATGAGAGAAGAAGTTTCTAAAGCAAAATCAGATCGATGTCACCCTCTTGCACTGTCATTTGGACCAATAAAGTAAATTGTAAAAATTAATCTTAGCTATTCATTGTTCGAAGGATATATTTTTTCTTCTGAATCAAGGCTTGAACTTTGTGGTGACATTATTATTAAAATAAAACACAAATCATATTGTTTTCACCACTTTATTAGATTATCTACATGTTTCCAAAACAATCTCTCTTCACTCTCTTTCATCTTCTCTCCTCCAGGATTGTCTGTAGTAAAATTGAAAAAGATAAGCTATACAAGTATGTTACGGTGAAGGGTTGGTGAGGGGGGGGAGGGGGTTGGAGCTGTTAATTATGGAATGTCATCTCAAGGGGATGGAATCTTGAGTGGAAAAATATTCAAAGCGGGTTGTGTACAAATTTAGTCTGGTTATTTATTATATTTGAATTAAAATTAACACTTATCCTAATTTTGAGTATTTCTAGATTATTTATCTTATAAAAAAAAATTTTAAACCTGTGTTAATATTAAATATATGGTCATATTCTATTAAATGTTCCGCAAAATCCGACTTAACATACTAGTTAAAGCTTTGATGTGTTCTTTAACCCTAGTTTCAAAATTTCTTTTTGTTTTACCAATATAAAAATGATCACAATCAGTACAATTAAGTTTATAAACTCCTGATTTCATCGTTATTTTTGTTAATTAGTATGTATTTTTTTAAATTTGTTACTTGTTTAAAAGGCCGGCTGTATTGAGTTAGGAATATTTTTAGTTATTATTTTTGACAAATTGTTATTGAAAAATAAAATTCTACGCCATTGTTTATTTATATCTTTTGACTTGGGATAAATACATATATTGTTTAAAAAAAATTGTTTTATCTTTTTATATCATAAATTACCTACTAATTTAGAGAATAACCATTATTATATGCTATTTGTTTAATAAGATTTAATTCAGATGTATAATTAAGATCAGATAAAGGAATTGTAATTAATCTATTTATCATGAGTGAAATGCCCCAAGTTTTTGGGAAAGGGGATGATTCGATGAATTGTGTACGACGATATTCGTGTACGTGTCTTTTCTAAAAATGTTGAATTCTATTTTATTATTTGTCAAAGTTAAATTTAAACTCTTATCCTTACCTATTTCTAATGTGAACTGAATGTTTTTATGTAATTTATTGAGAAAATTTAAAAATATATTCAATTGTCTATCTGCCCCTAACCATATGCAAAATAACAACAATATATCTTTTCTAAAAAATTACATTTTTTAATAAAAGTGCACCACTATTAAAAAAAATTTGTTCTATTAAAATATTTGTTTTGTATCTTTTTTTGTTTTTCTTCTTATTGTTTTTGTATATTTCTGTTTAAATATTTTGTAATTGAATTGAAAATAGTTGTTTAAATATGACATCAAATAATAATGTTAAATCATAAATTAGGTCTATTGACAAATTCGAAGAATTTAACAAATTAACGATAATTGTTTTACTTTCTTCAATTGGAATGCTCGGGAATAAATTAATTACATCAAAGGACACCAACAAAGTGTGGTTTGGAATTTCCAGATCCTGTAGACAATTAACTAATTCTAAAGAATTCTTAACTGCGTATGTTGGTTGAAAAACATTAGATGTCATAATTACTTTATTAATTGCTGATGCCAACTTATAAATTGGCTTACTTACTTACCATCACGCTGTTTCCCCGTAGGGGTAGGCAGAGAGGATAGAGCGCCACACTCTTCTGTCCTGACATACAATTTTTGCTTCATCCACATTCATTCGTGCAATGCATTCAGCATGCAAGCTCGCCGGTTGTTAAGCCAACGGAACCATCTTCTAGTATCTGGTTAATCTGGTAATGCCACGTCTTCCGCGGTCGCCCTCTCTTTCCGGTGCCATCAATACTTGCATTATATATTTTTCTTACCATTCTTTCCTCATTCATTCGCTCAACATGCCCAAACCATCTGAGCGACCCTTTTTTAATTCTATAAATTTCTTTCACACAATTATCCATATACAAGTTAAACAGCCATGGAGACATTACACAACCCATGTGTGAATGATCCATTGATTCTTACACATGCAGTACTTCCTTCGTAAAGGGATGCAATTGCATGTATAAGTTTACTATTCACCCTGTAATTAGAGAGTACCTTCCATAACCTTCCTCTTATAACTCTCATATCTATCATAAGCCTTTTGCAGATCTACAAATGCACAGAAAAGTTTTTGGTTTTTCGTTAAAAACTTTTCCGCCAACACTCGTAGAGAGAAGATCTGATCCATGCATCCTCCTCCACCCACAAAAGCCCCTTGCACGTCCCATACCTTCTTTCGTCACCGACCTTACTCTTTCTATCAAGATTCTTCCATAAAGTTTGCCAACCGAGCTCAAAAGACTGATTGTCCTGTAGTTACCGCATTCCATTCTCGCCCTTTACCTTTGTAGAGGCATAATAACTGCTCTTCTCAAGTCTAAAGGAGTGTGGCTCTCCCTCAAACATTGATTAAAGAGTGTACGAAGCCACGTAACTACTAATGGTCCACCAGTCTTGATATTCGGCAGCAACGTTATCATAGCCCACAGCCTTACCATTCTTCAAATTATATAAACTATCTTATAAATTGGCATCAGCAATAAATAGAGTTAAAGAGTTAAGGTTGTTATTACGGTCGTTAGACATATTTAACTGTAAATGGTTACGGTATGTGTTAGGAACAGATAGACAATTGAGTATATTTTTAAATTTTCTCAATAAATTACATAAAAACATTCAGTTCACATTAGAAATAGGTAAGGATAAGAGTTTAAATTTAACTTTGACAAATAATAAAATAGAATTCAACATTTTTAGAAAAGACACGTACACGAATATCGTCGTACACAATTCATCGAATCATCCCTTTTCCCAAAAACTTGGGGCATTTCACTCCATGATACATAGACTAATTACAATTCCTTTATCTGATCTTAATTATACATCTGAATTAAATCTTATTAAACAAATAGCATATAATAATGGTTATTCTACTAAATTAATATATAATTTATGATATAAAAAGATAAAACAATTTTTTTTAAACAATATATGTATTTTTCCCAAGGCAAAAGATATAAATAAACAATGGCATAGAATTTTATTTTTCGATAATAATTTGTCAAAAATAATAACTAAAAATATTCCTAATTCAATACAGCCGGCCTTTTAAACAAGTAACAAATTAAAAAATACATACTAAATAACAAAAATAACGATGAAATCAGGAGTTTATAAACTTAATTGTAACGATTTTGATCATTTTTATATTGGTAAAACGAAAAGAAATTTTGAAACTAGGGTTAAAGAACACATCAAAGCTTTAACTAGCAATGTTGAGTCTGATTTTGCAGAACATTTAATAGAATATGACCGTACACTTAATATTAAAACAGGTTTTTTAAATTTTTTTTTACATATTAGTTATAAGATCCCGCAAATAAATAAACAAGAAATACTCGAAATTAAGAATATTAATTCATATTAATTCAAATATAATAAATAACCAGACTAAATTTGTTCACAACCCACTTTTGAATATTTTTCCTCTTAAAATTCCATCCCCTTGAGATGATATTCCATAATTAACAGCTCCGACCCACCCCCCTCCACCCCTCACCAACCCTTCACAGTAATACACTTGAATTGTTTATCTTTTTTATTTTTAGTACACAGCCAATCCTTGTTCTCGAAACTGTAGATTGTATAATCTAATAAAGTGGTGAAAACAAAGTGATTTGTGTTTTATTTTTAGCTATTAAATTTGTTGCACTCAATTTTTTAAATAAACTCTTATAAATCATGTGATCTTTCAATATTATTGACAGATAAATACATGTTGAAAGATCACATGATTTTTAATTCACAATTTAAGAACAATTTGTCACAAAACAAGAGTAGCCCAATCAAATAAAGAAAAAATAAATCAAATCAAATAAAAACCTGAATTTTTGTATACACATATGTTTCAATTCAATCAAATCAAATAAAAACCTGAATTTTTGTATACACATATGTTTCAATTCAGTCATTTCAAATAAAAACCTGAATTTTTGTATACACATACGTTTCAATTCAGTCATTTCAAATAAAAACCTGAATTTTTGTATACACATACGTTTCAATTCAATCAAATCAAATAAAAACCTGAATTTTTGTATACACATATGTTTCAATGTTACAAATAAAAATATGACATAATCCTAAAAAATATCAGCATGGCGAATATTTTTAGGATTTTGTCATATACATTTGACAGTTAGGATTTCTTCAATTATGAATAAAAACACTATCTTTGTTTTTTCACCTCTATTTTATTTTTGACAACATGTTTCGGAAACCTCCGTCTCAGGTGAGTTGAGACATTGTTTGGCTAATTTGACTGGGCTATAGGTATTCTTTTTAAGCTTTTTCTGAATTAAGGTACATCTATGATTTCGAATTAAATAAAATATTTTTGCGCATTTAACAAATTACACATTTTTTAAATCACTGATAGTGCTGTAGATTGTTGTGCAAATTAATGTATTGTTTCAAAGAATTTTATTTTTATTAAATTGTATAAATCATATCTTAATTAAATTGTATAAATCACGTCTTAATTAAACTGTATAAATCACGTCTTAATTAAATTATCTTACTATCACACACAATATTTAGATGTTATGTGTTTTAAAAGTGTGTTTTATTTTGTTTTTTCAGGACAATTATATCTGTGCTTAATGTTTTATTATGTATATTGATTCGAAAGTACTTTATCTTAGTTGGTAAAATAAGCTATTGATTAATTTCAGCTCCGACTAGGAAAAAGGTTGTTTCTAACTGGTTGACGTTAAACAAAACTCATGTGGTTATACAGGGTTATTTGGAAAACATTAATAAACTCGCAGGACTGTATTCCTGCCTTGATTATGAGTCGAAAATGTTCTAGCAATTATGATCTAATATCAATAGTTATGGAGTTATGCAACATCAAAGTTTGTTTTTTTTTTTTTTCAATATTTCTGACTTATTTTTTACAAAATCTATTTAATTAAATTTTTAGAGGCGGGACCGCTGCTCACAGAGCTGCATCTCGAATTATGAGTAGTGATCCCGCCGACAGACAGAGGTCGGCGACGTCAGTTTGACTTGTTGTCAAAGGTTGACATTAAAAGCGATGCGCCTTAGCATGCGGGCCCTGTTAAAATGGATAAAATAAATTTAGTGAAACTTTGAACTATCATTACAGTAACTTATGTCGATTACACACAAAAAAAATTATTCATTTCAATACAAGTTAAATATAATGATAAAAACCCTGCAGAAATTCCAATTTGAATGTTTTCCTATCGGAATTAGAAAGTTTTTATTGTTTTATTTGATTTGTATTAAAGGGAATGAATTTTTTATATTTGATATAAGTTACTGTAATGATAGTCCAATGTTTTACAAAATTTAAGTCAAAAATATTGAAATAAAAATGCAAACTTTGATGTCGCATATCTTCATAACTATTGATATTAGGTCATGGTTGCTCGAACATTTTCGACTGATAATCAAGGCAGGAATATAGTCCTGCGAGGTTATTAAGGTTTTCCAAATAACCCTTTGTACAAAGATAAATTAATTATTAACCACAAAGCAATTGCTTTTAATATTAAAATATGTAGGATATTAAATGTGAATAAATTGAAATTTAAGGAAACTAGCTTTTGAAGTGTGGTTGTAACATTGCCATATTTATTTATGTAGAATGATCTGAAATTCATTAACCAAGTGCTGCAACTTTCCAAACCACCAGCTATTTATTAATTCTACCGATCAGTTTAAATGTGAAATTGTGTATCTAGTATTTTTTTTTATAATTGTAATGACATCTGGCAAAATAAATTCATATTTATAACTATACTTTTTGTCTTCCTTATTATTTGAAAACTGTACCTTGACCCTACAATCGGCCGTATTCTGAAATAAGCAATATTTCTATTTCGGTATCTTGACATCAATTTCGTTGTTTGAAATTAATGAATTCAATCAAACAGAAAGCTTTAAAACGATAACTTATCCTTCATGTTTTAGGGTTTTGATTTATTGAATTCATTAATTTTAAACCTATCAAACTTAATATGACAAAATTGACATCATTAAAATGATATAAAAAAACTGTCAAGATACCGAAATAGCAATATTGATTATTTCAGAATACAACCGATTATTATATATTAGACATCTAACAGCAGTATGTGTCAAAAAACATATTTATAGCAAATGGGTAATTTTTTATTTTGAATTGGTTACCAAATTAGAGTCTTTGATATCTGAACCATTTCTTTCTGATATTAATTATTTGGATCCATAAATGTCCGATGACCGACACAACCTACAATTGGCGCCACGTGAATGTAAAAAATATTATAACAAATAAGCGCAGGTTTTTTATAAATCCTGTATAAAAATAAATTTTAAAAGTTTGATCCAAAAAAGTGAATCAAATCCATACGTGATGTCGACACGTTACACAACAAATATATTCAGCATAAAGGAGAAAAAGTAAAAATGCAAATTGAAGATAATTGCTATTAAAAATAAGATTGACTGTAGTATCATATATGTTATGTCTCTCCAGACACGCTTTCAAGTTTCCTGAAACTCTCAAGGCTTTTAGTTTATCAAGTAGAATTTTATGTGAGACTCGATCGAACGCCTCGGAGAAATCAGTGTAACAACAATCGAGCTGGTGATGTTCTTTGAAAGCATCCAGAACATCCGCTTGTAAGACGAGTAAGTTAGGTTGAGTTGATCTGTTAGGCATAAATCCATGTTGCAGAGTGATATCATCGTTGAATAGGTATTTTTTAATTCTAACAATTAAGTTCTAATAGTTTTGGCAAAGCAGATTGGATGCGAATAGGTCATTATATATATATATATATATATATATATATATATTTATATATATAACCCTTTTTAAAAATTGGAATTATATGACTTGTTTTCCATACCTCTGGAATAAAGCCTGATTGTAAATAATTTGATAATATGATAAGAACAGTATGAGATATATCTTTTATTTCGAATACATATTTCTCAAAAAATATGTTTACGTAAAAGTCATGCTTTAATGTCTCACTGCACGTCCCTGACGCTAACGTAAGGAAATCTTAAATAAAGGGAAACATAACAAAAAGTCAGCGTGTCCGAAAATGTGCCTGCTTGTGCGAAATAATAAAATAAAAATAAAAAAAATAAATGTATAATCTTCGGTTTATGTTTTTGTATTTTTTACTTTAATTTAATGTTGAGATGTTAGTTCAAGCCTATGTAAGTATAATAATAAATAAAATACTAAATCGTGCCCTATCCGTTGGCTGTAAGAATTTTACCTACTGCGACCTGGATGGCTCTACAGGAGACTGGCCAACTCAGGTGTTTCAGGTCCACGATGTTCTCCTTCTAGGGCTCTGACTTCCAGCAATCTTTCTCTGCGTTGTGAGATGCAAGATCTCATACTTCTCTGGATGCCTCATTACGTGTCCGAGATATTGAAGTTTTCAGATTTTTATTGTTTTAATTACTCATTTTTCTTTATTCATCCAAACCATAACATCTTCATTCGTAACTCTACCTATCAGCTTATTTTGTCTGTAGATCCACAACCAGTGGCATGCAGTAGGTATTAACTTGGGTTATGCTGTAACTGACTATACATATATTATATTTAAAAAAATGTATATACATATATATTTTGTAATTTTTTTTTAATTGTATGTAAAAAACTATTCTGAGTAGCGTAGCTTTAATGCACAAAAATAACTGCACTATAAAAAATATATTTTTTACGTAAAAAAGGATTTTCTAAATGAATTAATATTTTATATATAATATGACAAAATATTTTAATACATTTGGAAGACGATTTATATACCTATAATTAAATCTTAAATAAGACTCATTTCATTTTATATCATCAATGACAAAATTTGTATAGTTTTCTGGGATATTCCGCCGTGTATTTGTGACCTCTCTGGCTGACGTTGCAGGGTTCATCATTAGGGCTGATGTTAGATCCTGCAATGGAATCTGAAACGTCAGCCAGAAAGGTCACATACACTCGGCAGAATATCTCAGAAAACTATATACAGAACATACATTTAACCATTGACGTAGTATAAATATAGACACTTTATTCCCGAACTAGCCGGATTTCATATGTAGCAAATATTGCATTGAAAGAGACAACAAATCACAAAATCAAGTAATCCCGTAAAAATCAGGTAATTTGAAGTCATGGTGACTAAAATAACACACTCATTCTTACAATAGTGTACGATACTCTGTTCCTTTTCCCCCGCGACTTTTTTTTTCGGCAACGCGCCCGATCACGAAGAAGGTGCGTTTGATAACGAATGCAAGTAAGGCAATTACCTTACTTTTGAGTTGCCAAGATTTCACACTTGTAAGGTATCTACAGTTTATTATTTCAAAGCATTTAATGAACTTTCTTTATAAATCATCATAAATTTATTCATGTAAACAGAAATAGTACTGTTATTTGTTATTAATAAACTCAGTAATTTAAATAATAAGAGAAGAAGGAACGTACCTAAATCAACATATGATTTGACAGTTGGAATTCACCTAGAAAAGTGATGAATTCACCCAAAAATGTTAGTGTGCGCTGCAATTCATTAGTATTGAATTAGTAACAAAGTCATCTCTGCAAGTGACGTGATTCATGGCACATTACATAAGAATATACTTAATAAAGAGTTTTCTCCAATTCATAGATTACTAAGCGCATTGCAGTTCTGAAATCATTTTCACAAGTTCAGACAACGTATATTCCAAGTTGTTAAATAAAGAAGGGGTAATCTATATAAAACATATAATAATAAATAAAGAAGAGTCTATTTATAATTATCAGTTGAATTCTGTTCAGATGAATAAGATGGAATGATAGAGCAGAAGGAGCAGGTTCATTTGAAGGTGTAAATTAAAAGATTTAGTAATAAAACAAATTTCATTTATTTTTTTTATAAAATCATTAAACTACATTATTAAATAAGTTTTACTTAAAGTATAAAAATATTTCGGAAATTCAATAAATCAAAATAATTATTACAATAATATAAAGTCAGCATAATCTAGTCATTATCAGAATAATTAACTCTGAATAACTCATTAAGACATAAAGAAACTATAGTTTGTTCACCGAAAATAAAACCCAAACCACAGGTATTCTTTTATTGAAATTTATGTTTGTTTTTTGCCGAGAATATTTTCTTCTCTGTGAACAAATAAGTGATTGAAATTGCTTTGCCTACAGATAATTCTAAAAATTAGGTCTTGTCAAATTATTCAGGCCATCATTCTGATCGATTTTCATAGACAGAATGATATTACACATTAATGAGATTGCTACATATAAATACACAACTTTGTACACTTTATTCAACAAATGAAGACCATATTGTCGATTACATAGGCTTTGGAATAACTCTTTGACCAACATGCAAGTGGAATTAATAGGTTTCAGTCAACTTCCCAACAGCCCAAATTCCCGATTTAAAAATACCTAATTTTTAATATTTGTACATATTTGCATATTTTTGCAAAAATATTCGAAAATTCTCCTGTTAAAAACACCAAAGTGGCCTAGATAAAACTGTAAACGAGGAATGTTATTTTCTAATGGCAGTGATAATATGTTAATTGTTCGAAGAATATTTTTTCTTCTGTATGAAGGCTTGAACTTTGTGGTAACATTATTATTAAAATAAAACATATCACTTTGTTTTCACCACTTTATTAGATTATACAATCTACATGTTTCGAGAACAATGTTCTCTGCTTCCGGATTGTTGGTGTACTAAAAATTGAAAAATTTAAACCATGCAATTGTGTTACTATTGAATATCTTTCCACTTAAGATTCCATCCTCTCCCGATGACATTCCATAATAATTAACACCCCCGACCCCCTCCCCCCCCTTCACTGTAACACACTTGTATACTTAGTTTATCTTTTTCAATTTTAGTATACTGACTATCCTGAAGCAGAGGACATTGTTCTCGAAACATGTAGATTGTATAATCTAATAAAGTGGTGAAAACAAAGTGATTTGTGTTTTATTTTAATGATAACATGTAGTTAGTTACCTAAAAATATTTCATTTCTTAATATTTGTATTATAGATTTTTTTGAATATTCAATTAATTAATCGTTTCACTGCAGAGGTAAGTGGGGATAATAGAATACCACACTGTTCTATGCTGGAAAAATACATATATATGAATATATATACATTCATATATACATATTTTATATATTAGGTCCTTACATAAGAAATTGGCGTTTTGCCGTACTGGCAAATTTGATCTAAAATATCTTCTCTTTGGTTTGGAATTCCAAATCCAAATTTATACAGCTATTTACTCATGTATTTGTGTTTTGAAAATTATAATTCATTTGTTTTTCCTCAATTGTTTTTTTCTTTGCGTCACTCAGTTTACAAAATGAAAAACTTGAAATATCGCATTATTTATGAGTACGAGTTCCACCGTGGCACCAGTGCTGCAGAAACGGCTCGAAGGATTAATGATGTGTATGGCGACGGTGCCGCAAAAGAAAACACAGTGCGTTTTTGGTTCCAACGTTTTCGTTCTGGAAATTTCGACCTGCAGAACAAGCCCCGTGGACGGCCGGAGACCAAAGTTGATAATGAAGAATTGAAGGCTATTGTGGAAGCGGATCCATCGCAAACCACATCCGAGTTAGCTGCAGGCTGCGGTGTTAGTGATAAAACTGTTTTAATCCACTTGAAGCAAATTGGTAAGGTGAAAAAGCTTGAAAGGTGGGTACCTTACGAATTGAGTGAAGCAAATCAACAAACGCGCGTTGACTGCTGCGTTGCATTACTCAACCGGCACAATAATGAAGGGATTTTAAATCGAATCATTACCTGTGATGAAAAGTGGATCCTGTACGATAATCGGAAGTACTCATCGCAATGGCTGAACCCTGCCGAACCAGCCAAACCATGCCCCAAGCGAAAATTGACTCCAAAAAAGTTACTCGTGAGCGTTTGGTGGACTAGTGCTGGTGTCGTTCACTACAGCTTTCTTAAATCTGGCCAGATGATTACGGCAGATGTCTATTGTCAGCAACTGCAAACCATGATGGAAAAGCTAGCTGCTAAACAACCGAGGCTGGTTAATCGCTCTAGGCCACTGCTGCTTCATGATAACGCTAGACCACACACTGCACAACAGACAGTTACCAAATTAGAGGAGCTTCAATTGGAATGTCTAAGGCATCCACCGTACTCTCCGGACCTTGCCCCAACAGATTATCGTTTTTTTCGAAATTTGGATAACTTCTTGCAAAGGAAAAAATTCAACTCCGATGGGGCAGTCCAAACGATAAACTACGTATGAGATGGCAAAAGTGCATAGATAGCAATGGTACATACATTGATTAAATAAATATATTATAATAAAAAAAAATCGGCTTTATGTTCCTCCCATACTAAACGCCAATTTCATATGTAAGGACCTAATATAATACGTCTGTAATTTGGGTTGTCGGGTAGTTTTCCGGCACTCGGAATTAATAGTCTTTTACATAAATATTCACTAAAAAAGGTCACATTTTAACAGATTGGACCTTTATATAATTTAATTAAAATATAAATAAAATTGAAAGTTTTAATAAATACATAATTTCAACAAAATTTAATGTTAAATCACAGATGATAAAATTTAATTTCGATATAAATAAAATTAACTGATTCATAAAATACTCATTTCAACAAAATTTAATTTAAATCACAGATATTAAAATTTAATTGAAATATAAATAAAATTAAAAGATTTATTAAAAACATAATGTCAACAAAATTTAATGTTAAATCACAGATGATAAAATTTAATGGCAATATAAATAAAATTATAGGTCGACCACAATCAAAAGACCATTCCCTAGCTTTGTCCGCTAGAAGAAGAAAGTGGGGAAAGTTGCCTGGCAAGCCCGTATTACAAGCCTCAATATGATATTCCAAATAAATATATATTTTTAGTTTAAAAAAGGTTACTTACTTACTAGAAAAACTTATTCCGTGTTCATTTTTTGCATTGTAACAACACACATATTTCTTGCGCACATTCTTTTGAAAGCGGTCTAGCTATAACTAATTTATTAAATACATAATTTCAACAAAATTTAATTTAAATCACATATGGTAAAATTGTGTTAAAATATAAAGATTAATTAAAAAAAAAATGTAATGTTAAGTCAGTCTTGAATAAAAAACAAAAACAACAAATTAAAATAGTTTCAACCTCAGCGCACTCACTAATCATTATAATATCACAGCGGGCATTGAATGACAGTTAAAAAAATGAATTATCTGAAATCTCGGGGGCTTATGTAGTATAATAGTGTATCAAATTAATATTCAGGGTCGCATCATCTCGGCACTGTTGGACCTCCTTTTTCTGAAACTTTTCAAGACCACGTGTTGTCTCGATTGGTGTGAATTCTGTCTAATGTATTTTGGTGTTTTGACGTTGCCAGTTTCAGCCCTCTCGGAATCTCTGTGTCTCTCTCTAAAAGGTTTGTCGTGCCTAGATGACGTTCCTTGATGGATTGTATGTAAGCAATCATATGATACACTAGGATTTGCAATTGTTAAGTCCTGGTACTCAGCATTGACTAAGAGATTTTCTGTTGATTTGGTAGGATTGTTATTTTTTTGAGCGCAGTGTGTTCGTTGTTTTTCATTATTAATGTTGCTTCCATGAAAATGGTCAGTATTGGTGCTTTTCGTTGATTTCAAAGGGTTATTTTTTGACCCAAAACCGTATCCACCAAACCCGTAACCACCGAATGCTTTAGTTGTAAAATTTGAACATGATTTTTTTTGATAGACGATATTTTTTGCTTTGGGGGCATCATCTAAAAAAAGGTTATCATTACTACACGTGTAGGGTTCTGCTAAAACATGGGAACTTTTTTTGTTTGATGCCATACTCGTATTGTCAAGGTCTAAGCCCATATAACGTCGGTAACTACCGGTTCGACTAGGCACCTCAAACGATTCGTCTAACTGTCCAGGTTTCGTTTGTGAATATACGTCTCGCTTCGCTTTTTGTGGTATTTTGCAATCCCTCTGAGATCCTTTATTTTCCTTTGAAGGAATTTTGCTGTCTTTGTACGGAAATTTATTCTCTTTTTGCAGCCCTTTAGTCAGTTCAGGATCTTTCGGAGATTTTTCCTGATGGTGACATTTAAAATAACGCGGTTCACAGCAAGGGCTAGCGAGGTCGTACGCATCTATGTTGCTATCATTCTGAGGTTGATAGCAAGGGTAGCAGCGTGATTGTGGACGTGCAGTTTTTTTGGTTTTCTGATCACTTTTATTTTTTGACGGTACTGTGACAATCTGATTTATATGACTTTTTTCAAATTCGCTGGTTGATGATTCAATAATTTGGTTGATATTGTCATTAACATACTGTGTACACTGCAAACTCTTTTGTTCAATCCCTTTGTTCCCTGTCATTGTTACATAAATATCTTCTTGATCAATCAAATCTGACTTTTGTGCTTGTTTTCTTTGTGACGGAAGGCTATGAGTTTTACTCTTCTCTTTTGTAATTTGGTGCTCCATTAGACACAACTGAGTGAGTACTTCCATTCGTTCATTTATTTCCCTTTTGATATCCAATGCGCGTCTTTGTAGGTCCACCTGAAAAAAACACACACATTGATGGCCTGTTATTAAATGTTGAAATTCACGTGACATTATAAAATTGTCAACCAAGGGCAATCCTTTATTTTTTCAGTTTAAATTTGATTTAACAATGCGTAGCATATTTTTTGTATACATCAATTTTACTCTGATACAAGAGAAGGTGTTCTGAAGAAAAAAGTAATATTTATAAAAAATACTTATACGACTTTTAGTCCATTTGTTGTAAACACGTGTCTTGTTATTTTGTTAAATATTTTTAGTTTCTCTCATATAAAAACATTATTTTCTTCAGTCTAAGAATATGTTTTTAAATCAATCAAAAAGTAACAGTATCTAAACAAAGAGTATCATCCCGAATGTGAAATAAAAATCAATGATCAATGACATTTCTTCCACGTTAAAAATTATCATGATAAGATTCGTTTTCTGGTGTTTTTTTTTTTAAATGTTGAATAAAATATACTAAGGGGCGGTATTGAGATCTGTTTTTTTCTGCCAAATATATATGGACGATTAAGCTTTGGCAACTTATTAAGTTGACACATATAAAATATTTATATAAATTGGTGTCTATGTATGTATAAACATCCATCCGCCAAAACAAAAAATATGACAAAAAAATCGTCCACTTTTGAGAATAAGAGCAAACATTTCAAATTGTAGCAAAAATATATTTTATGCTCACACTATATGAAGAGTGTCACATAGCTGGTAGCAAAAACTTCGGGGGAGTCATAATTCAATTTTGAATATAAAATATTCATTACACTGTGGGTGAAATGTCAACAGTTACGCATATAAGAAGTCAAAGTTTGCATTTTTTCAATATTTCCTATTTATTTTCAGTAAAACGTTGGACTGTCACTACGGTTATTATATTAAAAATTCATATTCAATTAACAATGAATATTAAAAATGAACTTGTATTGAATATTCAAAATTCATATTCAATCCCGTATCCAAATGATTGATATATTTATTTATTAGGTACGGGATTTATTTTTGTAAAATGAAAATGAATTTAATGGTCTTTCTAATAATGCATACATAATCTCAATTATTGAAAATAATGCACAGTTTCTTAATTTTATTATCTTTCTATATTACAGTTTAAAAAAATACACATTACATTATAACTTAAAAGTATTCTCTTGGATTGCCTTAATTTGTTTACCTTTCGGACACAGTCTTCGAAGAGAACAACCATTCGCATTCTCGTATCACAGTTTTGAATGAAAGTCACAAGAGTGTCATGATCCGCCTTGTCCACATCCATTCCATTTATTGATAAAATGACGTCCCCTTCTCTGAGACCAGCACGAGCAGCCGACCCGTTAAACTCAACAGAGTCCACGTAAGTAATCACTTCTACCTCCTTTTCCTATAAATAAAATAAAATAATTTACTGTAAACAATAAAAGCCTTATTTTGATTTCGCAACCTTCAGGGAAATAGTTAAGGAAGGACTCTCATTTTTCTCATTTAAACTTTGATATATTCTAAGCATATTTCATATTCTCTTATGGTACCTACTAGTGATGTAACGAATATTCGCATTCGCATTCGCGAATATTCACATATTTTTGCATATTCGCAATCACATTCGCATTTGCAAAGTTCGAGCGAATGTTTTGCGAATATGTACATCAGGAAAAAACATAATATTAGGTTAATAATAAATCAATTCATTTCTTATTTTTCTTCACTTTACTATATCATTTGGTATTATTTATTTACCATCTACTTCTACATTGGGTATTAAAGCTTAAGATTCCAGATTACTACTAAATAACAATTAACTTCTCATTACAACTTAGAAAACAATAAATATAATAATGCAATGTAAACAAACAAAAACAAATTCTTCTCTGAAACTTTTATCAGTCTTTACATAAGTTTTTAATGTTAGGTAATCATCTTCTTGAATGAAACTAAAAACAAAAATCAAACAAAAACTATGTTCTTCAATTAAAAACTATAAATAATTTATGTTTTATAAGAAAACACTTTAAACAAACAAAAACAAAATTATTCTTTATGCTTCTATTAGATCAACTCCGAAATTCTCGGAACAAGATACAAACGGAACGTACCCCGAACGTACGAAACTGAGTCGCTAAGCCATACATAATTGACGCCAAATTAAAAAAAACTCAATACATATTCGTATTCACATTCGCGAATGTCGGTAGCAGATATTCGCATTCGCATTCGCGAATGCTCAAAGAACGAAATTCCTTACATCACTAGTACCTATTAATAGCTATATCATTTGCCTTGTCCAATCCAATACTGAATGTATTTGTATTTAAATAATGTAAATTTCCAAGCTACATCTGGTTTTATTACAAGAATATTTTTATATTCATAGTATACATTAATCGCATTTGAATAAACAATTCGATGTATACGCAGGTCGATTTTTTGGTCATGGCACTTCAAATCCTCACGATTTTTTGGGCATGGCAATGGGGATATATTGTGTACCAATATCAACTGAAAACGAATATTCATATCCAGTGAAAACGAACATGCTGGAATCAAATGATTCTGAGCTGTCGTGAAAACATAAGAATATTCTAAATAACTAAGTTATTACAATGATTTCTGCAGATATCGGTTCACAACACATCCTTGAAGTGTCAAGTGAAAGGGTGCGACGTTCTAAGCTCTCTGCCTATCCCAGCAGCGAAAAGGCATGATGGTTAGTTATAAAAGATACACTTGAAATGTTTTATACGAACCATCTAATTACAATACCCTGAATAAGTACAATATTAATTCAGATTGCAGTCAAATATTAAATATTCAATAAGAGTGAATGAATGTATGAAATTTTAAAATTGTCATGTTTTTGATTCAAAACTTATTTTTAAAAAGCTTGTGAGTAAATATATTATTTATAATCGCATTTTTACATGAATTTGAAGAGTTTTAAAATCATAAAAAAATTACATTATGTCTTCTAAATGATTAAATATAGGTATTTATTAAAGAGTTAAGGTTATTATTATGGTCGTCGGACATATTTAAATGTTAAACCAACCGGATATTTTATATGAACTGTATATTTTACAGACAAGAAAATCTCGACATTTCGTTGAAGTCTTATTCAGCTTCATCAGGAGGCCGAACTGCAGTTCAGCTCACACCTTCGTAAAAGCTTCTTTGCTTCTCTGTAAAGTATCCGGATTATTTAACACTATTTATTTTAACATCTTGTTGAATAGTTTAATACGGTAATAAAATAAGAAGCACATTCCAAATAAATAAGAATTTTTCATAATAAGGAACATTTTTGGTATATTAAAAATAAATTTAATGGTCGCGTTTTTTTCTTAGAACATATATTGTATCAAAAAATATGTATATATGTATACTTTTTCTTAAGTTGTATAAAGGTCGCACTGTTTTACATTTTTTACTGTTTTAAAAAAACTAAGCTAGTGTATACCTTCTGATATAACTGCTTAATAAAAACCCACATTTTCGTAAAGATCGCAAATATACGAATTGTGGGGTATAAAAGCAAAGGCAGACAAAAGCAAAAAAAAATTTAAAAAATGTTAATTAAAATTACTAATTTAAAATATACAAAATCCTAGGTTTTATAAATGTAACCCTTCCAAAATTATGTTTCCTATAAATTTATAGGTTATATTTTCCTATAAAAACTCAAATTCAATAAGTACATTCTATATTAGTAATCCTCGATTACTGCATTAATTTTTTTTGGATGTTGCTGCATTTGCTTTTATACACAAGAATTAGTATCGAAAACAATAAAAAACATAAAAATAAATCATTTTAGAAAATAAGTATGCAAATTTTAAGGTCACATGTCAGTTTCTTTGCCAATGTGTTAATGAGAATTTTCAGAACAAAATTTATGACAAAAATGCTTATGTAATCGCAAAAAGTTCAATAATACAATAGTAAGTTTCAACGCAGTCATAATGCAACGAAATATCAGACTGAATAATGTGTAATGCAGACACAGTTATTTGCTGAAGTGTTTTTTGTTTCATCAAGCAATTTGACAGATTGGTTTCAGATTGCAATATTAACAAAGTTACGGACTGTTATACATACTTGTTTATGTTGGTTTCTACAAATGCAAACTGTTTTATTTTTAATATTATTCGCAAAAGCCAGCATAACTCATATGTCATTTAATTCATGCGCCAAAAAAATACTGTAATATATTCAAATGATTAAAAACATTTCAATGCAAAATAAGTGTGTGAACATTTAAAAATCATTGATTTCAAATGCAGCAAACGCTCTGACCATGACGTGATATGCGAGTGAAAATTACATGTAATGTAATAACGAAAAAGAGTACTTTTTTGAAGTGTATCCCGTAACTCTGGATCGTGAAACCAAAGCTACCATCCTTTTTCTCCAAAATAATTGTACGTCTTCGAGAATCCTCTTCGGGCTTGTGGACCGGGGCTTTTCCTCCTTGGGACTGAAACCAACACACAATACATATTACATATATTACTAAAAATGTTTTCATTTTCAATACACAGTATTAACCAAACTGTAAAAGAGTTTTATGCATAGAGTATACAATTATACAGAGTTGAACCAACTTCCTTAAGTGAGGTGACTGGGGCACAGCGAAAGTGTGTTCCATTGTGCATATATTTACATTTATAATGTGCAGTTAAAGTATATATTATGGCATAATTAAATTCCCTAATAATCAAAGCATATTTTTTAAAATAGACATTGTTTTCTTAATTTTTAAAATTTTGTTCCAAACCGAGTCTCAAGTAAAAATATCATTTTGTAACAATGTGTGAATTATTTTGCAAAAAAGAACATTCAATTTACTATATCATCTATTCTATGATTCAATCCACCGAAAATCAAGCCCTGTGAAAAAAATTTAAAAAGTTCTTATATTCACTTTTGTGTCTTATCTATAATTTTCGTAAAGTTGTTTTATTCATGGAAAGTGCGTTTCAAATGTCAAAATGTTGATAATTTTTTAATTTTTTTTTTTAATATCTTACAACTAAATAAATTTAATTTAATTTTTGACATCACAGTACTTAACTACACCAGGATACGTTTTCTAAAAAATATCAGAGTGAAGCCATACACCGTAGTTCAGCCAAGACTCCCATTGTTGATTTTCATTTTTAGCTTCCAATTTGATAATGAAGCCCTAATGGATAGTTAGATTTTACCTTATTATTATTTGCAAATTCTATAAATTTAGTCATACGGGGGATTCTAATTCTCAAGATATACACTTTTATAAATACAGTTTTTGTGGTACATTTATTGTGTATCTGATATCCCCAACAGAATTGATTAGCAATTAGGCTTTAGAAAATTTACTTGGGGCTTTTTAGACTATATAGAATCCTGGTAGATTATTTAAATTGAAAATACATTGGTTTTAACCCTTATTATTTGCTGGTCGATTTCATCATAAAAATATTCAGTTTTCTATTTTAGAAATTACAAAAAAAAAACATTATGACAGAAAGTACATGTATTGCCAAGACGTAGAGAGCCTCATTATTCATTTTGGTTAATTTTTTTTTGTAATTTACGACTACTGAACTGACGAATGGCTAAAAATGTTCTAAGGTTTTCATGGACGTTCAGAATCTTATGGTGTGTTTTCTAGAATATTTCGTCGTGTTTCTACGACCTCTATGGCCGACGTTTCGGATTCAATTGCAGGGTCTATCATCAGGGCAATGAGTTCACATGATATCATTCCTGATGGTGGACCCTGCAATGGGATCCGAAACGTCGATCAGTAAAGTCGTAGAAACACGTAAAAACAAGGTATCCCAGAAAACTCACACCAAATGACGAACGGTTGTTGGTGATAATGAACTGAACAGTTCGTTCATGAACGATCCATCTCTACCTGAAATATCCTGAAACTGACATTAATCCTATGTATTTTTAAATACGTTAATAGCGCTAAAGAGCTACACATTTTCTTCCGCATGAAATAAAAGTGCGATGAAGATTACGCACAAATAATTTTACGTCGTGAAGAACACAACACGTAAATTTCTCTAATAAAAATCATTTCATAATCTACTGTTTTATTTGTACTCACTGCAATTGTTTCGCTGATTCGTCGAATCGGATTCTTATCAAACCCGCCCCTAGATTCGTGACACATCGGGACATCATTTTGATGGTGAACGTGGCACATTCGGGTTTCTTTAAAAACAAATATCGAAAATCGGAGAACAACGCAGACGAGGCCAGCAAGCTGGGTTTAATAAGTGAGTAAACTAGAGATGGTCATTGCATGAACGAACTGCTCTTTTTGAACTGTTGTTTTGTCAGTTAAGTAGCCGTAATTTTTTTAGAACAAAAATCAATAATTTATGAACAATGGGAGAGCATAATCCCGACTGAATAGTAAAAATAGTAAACCGTTCAACAATTTATTTTAATATGTATATAATAAAGTCGATCAATAATCAGTTAGGGAGTCTCCGAAATCAAAGTATTTTCTATTCTTTTCATTTTTGATCGTTCACATATTATTTTGCATGTTTTTTTTGTGCTTAACGAACAATTAACAATCAGAATATTTCTGCGTACATCACCCGTACATTTTTTATTAAAATCGTTTTCTTAAATTCCATATCGACCGCAGAAATATTAAATTGTAAATAACGGTTAACATTAAAAAAATCGTTATACTTTTGTGACGCACTAAAAAAATATCAAAAAATCTATAAACAGGTATCTTTTCTGAGACAGGACTCGCCCAAGACGGCACTAATCAAATTTGAAAATCAATAAAAATTGGAAAATCTCAAAATTCAGTTGGACTTTATTTTCGAGATAAAAATCAAAATTAAAGACGGACGTCTCTTTAGGCAATGCTTTTTCACATCATTTGACTAATTGACGTCCAAGTTCCACACAGTTAGCTGAAGAATCAAGTAAATTGTTTAATTTCTGAATTCAGTACCACATTTTTGATGCATAATCAAACAAAAATGAATAATAATAATGAGGATATCTCTGTTGCTATATATAATAATTCGCAAGAGCTATTTAATTTTGTTGATTTAGTTCTTGGACGTTGTAAAAGTACGACTGAATTGCTTAACGTTATGAAACGCGAGGAAACAATTTTATTTACAATTTAGTTAATTTCTATTGTATTTTTGTATTCTTGATTGATTTTTCGCCTGTCGTATAAGTACAAGAGGTGAACAGTGTTCACTTTCGTGAACGGATAGTTCAGTCAACTGAACGAAACATACCATCACTAGACTGAGGGAATGCAACTGCCGGACACCGTATCGAGCGCCGCGACGCCGCTACGGCAGCTCCATCTAGCGATATACTTTTGAAATTATTATCCTCATTCGCGGATAACACAAATCACGGACTTTAAAACTATGTTCAGTTTCATGACACTTCTTTAGAAACATTAATTGTAATAAGCGAATTTTTAAATGGTCAGGATAGGAATATGTACTAAATTCGGAATAATCCAAGATGATGGTCCCGTTGTTCATACAATGAAAATAAGTATTTCACTATATAATTTAACGTCCTGTTAATTTAATCTAACTAAAATAATCGAAATCTAAATTAAACAAACCAAACCTAATAACCTAACCTAACCAAACCTAATAACCTAACCTAACCTCATATATGTCAAAATATGCAGTGCATTTTTCGGAACTTTAAAGTGTAATATCTTATTTAATACTTACTATTAAAACGTAAATTATCTTTCATTTTGTTATTAGCACATTCAATAATATAGTGAAATACTAATTTTCGTTGTATATGCAATACTTATTTTTTATTATTTGTCTTGGATTTAGCCCTAAATTCTTTTCTGCCGGCGTATCCCTGTGAATTAATGTGATAAATTAATAGTAAGATGTACTTCTCCAACTACAAAGATTCTGTGAAATATTATCGAGAATAGTTATATCAATAGTCAAATGTTCAGAATAACGATTTGAGAATACACATATAAAAATTCTTTAATTAAAAAGACCTCCGAAACTGATGTAGATGTGAAAGACTAATGCATCGGGTACGCACAGGTTGTAGTAAATGCTCACTTGTATTTAAAGATTAAAGGCCCTCGCAAAATATTGAAATTTAAAAAAAAGTAAATGCATTTTTTTTACAAACATTTTTTTGGATGTATTATACTCACTGTTGAAGGTTCATGTAGATGACGACTGGAGGTTTTCTTCAGAGCACCTCCTGTTTTCTGGGTCAACTTCGGAGAATTCATGTTGATGTTTACGATTGGTAAACCCACATACACACAGCGTAGCACAGCACAAAATCGGGTCGTTACTATAAAGGCACGGAGAGCGGCAAAAGACGACGTTACACTTCCGATACTAGTCGGAGACTAAAGATCATAGAAAAGAGGTATCTAGAGATGGGCTGTTCACGAACGAACTGTTCTTTTAGAACAGTTCACTTTACTGAACGAACGGACGGTATAGGTCATTTTAGTGAACCGTTTATTAGTTCGGTTGTTGGAAATCAAATTCTTTTGAAAAGTATTTGTGGAAATTCATTGTTCATCGTTCTTCAAATCCTAAATTCCTAATCCCAATAGCGATGAAATCTTTATTGGATGATCGTGTTTTTGAAAACTGAAAGCGAACCCCTCAAAAAAAGATGATATACACCTGGGTAGGTTCTAATTGTCCACCTCTCAGAGGACAGATCACCGGATAGCTTGCTGCTCTGTGGTGTAATCAAACTACAAATACTTGGGGATGGTCATTATAGAAAAGTGGCGGGAATTGGAATGAAAAAAAATTAGTTTATACATATTTACATATTATTAAAATTTATTTATATCATACACATTGCACGAATGCTTTTATAGTTAACCTATGATCTAATCGTATCCTCTATCTTAATCATAGAGACTTCGTTGCTTCATGGGAGCCGGGGTGCCTCTGGTCCGGAAGTTAGCGGCCCTAGCTTTCTCGACGCCGCGCTGCTGTCTGTTCCTCGTCTGCATTCGGAGCCTTGGATCGTCCCCAAAGCCTCTCGTCCTTGTCGGCGATGGATCTCCGCGGTCCTGTTAGCGGCTCCCAAGGCTGGTATCCATTGCCCGTCGGTTGATTGCTTCTGTCCAACCGAATCTCGATCTCACTACCTTAATCCCACTTCACCGTTCTGGCTTTGGCTTATTGAAGCCAATATCTTAATCTCTCTAGGCGCCAGTTAGTCCGTTAGCTGTCCGATAGCTGATGGCAGCTATCTGTTTCACTTCTGACTGGTCTTACACTAATGTTCACTTTCCACTGATCGGGACTAACTCCCTCTTCTGTCCCACACTCTCTCTGATCACTCTGCACTAGTAACTCTTTGTTCCGGCGCAGCATCCGGTCTTTTATATTCGGCCATCTTCCTTCTCGTCGTCACCTTCGGCGTCACTTCGGTGTCCAGAAGGGTAGCCATTGGTTGGCGACAAACCGTTACCTGGCCCCGTCTCCTCGCCTGAGTCATTTTGTGATGGACCCGATACAATGCGCATCTCGCAGGCCTAAATTCATTGTTCGTATTAGCTATATTGTTCGTAGGCGACGCACTTTATTTGTTACATATTACTTCAACGATTTTACTTATTTATATTACTTTAATACAAAATTATTACAGAATTACTAAACACAGAATAATTTTTTTTTATATAAAATTGACATAATATTCGCCTTAAATTGATTATTTATATGGAACCGAAAAGATTTATAACCAGTACTTATAATCTACTTACAATACAAATTACAAAACAAATAAACTTACAATACGAATAATTAATAAATAATAATAATATTATAACTTAACTAATTAAAATATAGTTATAATTAGAAACTTATATCTAGGCAATATTCAAATAATATACACTATCATATAAAAATATATTTACAAACATATAAAATTATTTACATCAGTCATATATACGTTTTCCTGTTACTATTTGTTTATTTACAACACCGTCGGCGTCAAATTATTAACATTAAAAATTAATGATGCAACGAATACGAATACGAATATTCGTATTCGCCGAATAGTAGATATTTACCGGATATTCGTATTCGCCGAATATCATCACGAATATTAAAAATAAACTATTCATAACTGAACGCAATGCAAATTACGGTTTGGCTGTGCACCGTGTATCCGAACACACCCACGCACTCTATTATCGGGGATTCCCCTAACATTGAATGAATGGATTTGTTGCGATCTCAAGTTGTCAATTGTTACTTATTTCACAGCATAACATGAGTTCTTTCATCTAGTTTGGTTGGTTTATTAATAAGGTTAAGTGCTCATTTCATGTAGTTTTTTTTTGTAATATATATTGTTCGTTCTATTTTATTTCCGTTGTGTGTAAAAGTGTTAACTCTTATAAAATAATTTCAAATTAAATCTAATAACATGACCTCTCGTAAGCTGAAAAAAGTGATATTTATTTTCCACCGCTGGGAATGTACAAACGGATCAAATAAATGTTGTGCATTTTGAACAAAAATTTGCCGGTGGTAAATTTTAATTAATAAATCTCTTAGTAAAAAGAGAACAGTGGTGTATTATTTATTACTTTGTTGAATTATTCGTATTCGTATTCGCCGAATAATAGGCTTGATATTCGTATTCGTGAAAGTAGTATTCGTTGCATCACTATTAAAAATCATTTACATAAATTGAATATTACTATCATTATCTTATGCAAATAAATCCTTATATGTATATACATGTATGTAGTTTCTTACATAGCAGATTTGTAATTCTATTTTGGTATTAGCTAGCATTATATTATTAGAAAATTTATGTAGGGGAAATTGCTAGTAAACTTTGACGTATCTCTATCGTTATATTTTTTGTTCAAAAATCTCTGCATACCCTTGCGGAGAAACGCTTTGATTGTTCCACACGTGTACGTGCAGACATTCCATTGACATTCTAATTAAGGCATCTCGGGAATTCGGACGTAGTAAATGTTTTACAACCCTTCCAAATATTGTCGTCTATTTTTGTATTATTAGTACTCTAAATGTGGCTTGTTATGAATTAAGGAATAATCAAACACAGGGTGGTCCGCCGAATTCGCTTCCGAAGCCCAGGTGACATCCACGTCCAAAGAATATACAGTGCGGGCGCAATGTCGCTGCGAAAAATTCGCTTGAAACGCAAAGAGTCCCAAGAAGTCCAATGTCCAAATCCAGTGCAGTAGTCAGATTCAAATATCAGAATAAGTCCAGGTGAAAAGCAGGGCTCAGAAATAAAAAGCAGATGAAGTGGTCCAATAGGTGTATACATCAAAAGCAGATGAAGTGGTCCAATAGGTGAATACATCAAAAGCACAAAAATGTGAATGCTCGCCCGTAATACGGATATACGAAAACGACACAAGGTCCCCCGTTACCCCATCGTAGGTGGCGGGGGCCAATCAGTGGGCGACTTGGGGCAATCGCGCCGATGGCACTGCGTATCGGCCATCCGCCGAACTACTCATTCCGCGGCCAATCGGTAAGCGGTCGGCAGAAGTCGTTTTCGGTACATAATTAAATTCAAAACAAGTGTATCACGGCCCCCGGGGTCTTAATTATGTCAATTATGCAGTACTAGGCCCTACCGATAGTTTGACATAAATTTATTGGACACACAAGGCCAAATCAATTAATTAATCAATAAGACTTTCCGATCGTCGCGGCCATACAATACAATAAAATTCATAACAAAGTAAACAGATGTTTACGGGATTCTTTGTATAACAGTTACAAAGAACATGACTTAGCGCATCTTTTGATAATAGTTTCAATCACGACAGACCGAAATTAATTGACTTATAAAAGATTTAATCAGACCGCGCGAACATAATTTCTTAAAAGGCTTCTCCTACGCACCCGCGCTATTAAATATACTTAAAAGTATCTATATACATTTGAACAGCATTCCTATGAGGAATACAAAAATGTAAGTTTCAAGCCGCTCCGACTTCGGTAGCGATTGTAATTCGAGTTTCATTAAAATCGACGTTATTGACAGACGCCATCTTGGCGTGCCAGCCTGGTGCATGGCTCGCGTGACTCATCGGTGCGGTCGCCGACCGTATTGAATGTGTTTCTAGAAGGCCCTTTTCAGGGCTGACAACTTGGTCTTTCTCATATTATATTTTATACTTTTGAATTGTAGGGAGTTTGCACAGAAACGTTAGAAAATATTTGAAATTATTTTTACCATAAAAGACGCCTCAGCGGCGAATAATTGCGCCGAAATATCAAATATTTCATGTTATTTCTTTAAATTTTGTTCAAAAAGGAAAATTTATTCCTTTATCACTAAACCTCGACTGACTCAACCCCGTGTGCTAGGAGTCCCGTTATAATAACGGTAATGGGTGGTAGGTGACATCGGCGCGCAGCGCGCCTTATCTGTAATTAAATCTCGCCGCCCACTCTCCCTTATTTCTCATCGGTAACGGTGCTTTTATTCGAAAACATGATACATCGCTTCATTTCAATACAAATATTTACATATCGGATTAATTTTATACAAATATTAAAATATTAGTTATCACATTTTCAATCTAACAGCGAAACACAATTTCTTCGAGGTCCTTCGAGCCGGTATCGGCACGGCTTTCATTCAGTAGCTCTTCATGGGCCCTTTGGGGCCAATGGCTGCTCTCGTGGCCAGTGGCAAAGGTGGATGCTCTCATATTGCGCACCACACACCGGAGCAGTAATGGCAGGTCCGACCTATAGTTCGGCGTAGTTACGCAGAAAAGGCCTTTTGCAAGGCCGCCATTTCGTGACGTCATCATCATCCTGGTAACACGCCTGATCTACTGCTACAAGTGAATAGCTTTAACACTTTTATGAACTACCTTATTGTAATAAACATCATAAGTTTCAGATTTGTGTCATGTGTAAAATTTGAGTCGGATTGGTCAAACGGATTACATTTGTACAGAAAATATATCAAGGGGAGGGGGGAAATGTTGTCTATATTACTCGCCAGGTCCTAAAAAATAAGTATGCAAATTTAGGTCAGATCGATTACACGGTACAGATTTGTATGGAAAATATGTCAAGGGGAGGGGAGAAATGTTTCCTATGTTACAGTTGCCGGCAAACTTCTTGAAATTCTTTGGCGTAGTGGGGGAATGCGCAGAAGACAAAATTTGTGTCTCTCTGGTGGAATGGTACATGCGCTAACTTCCCCCCCCTACGCCGTAAAATTTCAAGATGTTTGCCGGCTACTGTACCTGCTGGGTCCTAAAGAATAAGTATGCAAAATTTGGGTCAGATCAGAAAAACGGTGTAGATTTGTATAGAAAACATTGTTTAATATTTATATTATATAATTATATAAGCCAGACATTATTTAATATTTATAAATGTAAACACGCTCGTATTTGAATGCAACGTTGTGTCAAAATTTCAACTCAATCGGCCAACTACTTTTCGAGTTATGCAATCATAAACATATGCAGGCTTAATTTATATATATATATATATATCTATATATATATATATATATATATGGGTAAAAAAAAATTCATTAATATCCAAAAAAATAAAAAAAGTCACCGAGGATTACAAATTTAAAATATACTTATTCTAGATTTTAAAAATTCTAAAATTATGTTAGCTATAAATTTATTGGCTATGTTTCCTATAAAATTTTGAATTCATTACATTATAAATTAGTTATATCTACTTGATGACTGCATTCAATTTTTCTTGGATATTGCAACCTTTGCTTTTATATAGATTATGCTTTTCTGTTTGGTGTGTCTTAAGATATTATATTCTGTGAATTAAATTTACTCACGGAATGAACTGAAAACTAGGTAGAATAAATATTGTTTCATATTGATTATCTATTATAGTCGGCAAATATATTTGCATAATTTCACCATCGTTGGGGGCTCATCTAAAGACCCCTTGACTACACGTAATATGTTTTCCTATTGTTGGACCGAAAACCAACACTCTAGAAGATATTACACACAGATTTTACAGGAATAAATACAGTAAGACTTATGGCTGATAGCTGTGGGGGCCAGAATAAGAATTCTACTTTTGTTGGTATGTTCTGCAAGTGGTTCGCAGATTTATATATATATTTCCAGTAACTGGCCGTTCTATTATGCCCCCAGATAGACTTTTTCGGAATATTGAAAAGGAAATACGAATGAAGGAAGTCATTGCTGAACCTGATGAATATGAAAATATTATTCGTAATTATTCCACAATAATTAAATTGGGAGTTGACTGTGAAGTCATGGATTGGAAGAAGCTGTATGGCTTTTATTTAATCTTCCAAGTAACTGGCCTTTTAAGATTATGAGTTGCTAGCGATTTGCATTTGAAAAATCTATGAGAACAGCCGGTGGTATCTTTGTAATAGGTGAACCAAATTTCTGTTCAAAAATTGATAACGTTCATAAAAATGTTTTCTAAAAGAACTACATCTATTGCTTCCATGATTGAGTCTGATATTATACCAATCGGGAAGACAGTTAAAGATATCAAAAAACTGTTGAATACACACTATGGCAATGGCTGGACTAGTTTAGCTCAGCTTAAATTTTACAACGAGGTGTGCAATTCAGACAGCTCTAAAATTATTATACCAGAAACACAAGTCTTTGAAATTCAACATGACTGTACTTCTCTTATTATATAAATTAATTTTAAAAAATTCATTTTATGAGGAGAGTTTTGTGTATTATTGAATTTATATATTTTGTTATTTTTTAAAATAATAAAGTATACGTGGGACAAACGGCGCATATAATTTCCAAAAAGGTTAACGAGCACAAACGGGCATGCAAACTCGGTCATCCAGGAAAATCATCACTGGCTGAGCACTTTCTGGATATCGGCAATCATTTTGCATTCAAACCGAAAATCTCTGAAAAGCCTAAGAGTCACCATACGCGTCTTATCAAGTAAGCACTCGAAATCTACAAACACCCAATAAATATGAATAGAGATGATGGTCTCAAATTAAAAATATCATGGTATCCGGCGCTTTAAAGTCAATCTCGTCGCAGATTCCACAGAGACGGTGATCAGACAATATATGAAACGGTGATCAGACAATATATGAAACGTACGCATATGACTCCGACACGGTATTACCACGCAACACATAAACACAGAAACACCGGGCTTTCGACATGGTATTGCTAATTGCTAGCCAATACTTAACACAACACTGATAACGTTTTCACCCTGCTTTCGACACAGTATTGCAAGCCAATACTTAACCACAACACCAACACTCAAAATAACATATCAGCCCTGATGATGGACCCTGCAATGGGATCCAAACGTCGGCCAGAAAGGTCGTAAAAACATGGCACAATACCCCGGAAAATTCTGAGTGGCCGTGAAAACTTATGAACATTCTTATATTCCTTAAACATTATACTTATTTCAATAAAAAATGTTTTCATACATAAAAAAGTATTTATTTTTCATTCTTATTGGATTATAATGTTTTCTTTATTATTGTTACATACTTTATTCATTAAAATTTGTTTTTGTACATAAAAAAGTATTTATTTTTCATTCTTATTGGATTATAATGTTGTCAATCTCCGTCAGCTCGAATTGATACATCAATTATATTGGTCGTTTGGTATGTTTGTCAGCAATGAACAATTTTTTTATAGTTTATGTCTAACTCATTGATTTCAAATGTTATCACAAAAATCTTTGAATTTGAAAATCCAAAATGATTCCGCGAGTTTGACTGCTTCAAAGATTTCACATCTCTTTAATTGCGATTATGTAATTCATAACTTGTTTTTATGCCTTCTGCCAGTATACCCTCGAAATATGATTTTATGAATTGAATTGCTCTTCTGGCAATGGTTGATTGGTTCCACTACTTAGTCTACTACACCAGTGATGGCGAACCTAGGGCAAGAGATAGCATGTACAACTGTTTAGTTTGTATGACAGCTTTTATGCTTAAATTACTGTTATCAAGGACTTTAAATGGTGTGAGCACATAGCAAGTGTGGTTAAGAAGGCTAACTCTATTTTGTATTTGGTGAGAAGATCATTCCAACATCTGACGGTACCACTATTCACAACTATTTATAAGATATATGTGAGGCCTCTCCTCGAATATGCCTCTCAGATCTGGAATCCATATTTTGCTAAAGATATAGTTTTACTGGAAAATGTTCAGAGACAAGCCACAAAATTGCCCTTGGGTCTTAAAAACCTGGAATATGCGGAAAGGCTGAGAGTCTTGAAACTGCCCACTCTTCAGAAGCGACGAGCAAGAGGTGACCTCATCGAGACATTCAAGATTCTATCGGGCTACTACAATATTCCTAATATGATAGATATGTTGGATTAAACACTAATGTGGGCCTTTGAGGACATCACCTGAAGTTGGACAAGTCTCGGTTCTCGTGTAACCCAAGAAAGCATGCATTAAGCAATAGAGTAGTCAATATGTGGAACAGTTTGCCTGAGGGCGTTGTGTCTGCAGCCAGTGTCAACCAATTTAAGAATAGGCTGGATATTCCAGTGAGAGACAGTGATATGGGCCTATCAGCTTAAGCTGCCTGCCCATTATCAATGATAATAATAATAATAATGTCTCATAACTAGTGGTAAGACACTAGTCATTGAATGTATTTTAACTGGTTCCACAATAACCGTTATTTGAGATTTGTGCCTGATTTTTCACAATTCGACGGGCGATCATGTTAACTATACAACAGTTCTATCTCAGTTACCAATCATCGATACAATCAGATAAAAATCTCAAATAAATGTACCATGAATAAGCGGTTAAGATAATGGCTTGACCATCACTCACCCAATGATTAAATGGTCAGGGGTTTCAACTTCGTTCTAGAAGACCGGCAAGTTTGTAGACTTTAATTTGGAAATGGTAAGAGTATTAATTTGACCTGAATTCTATGTGTGTGTGCATCTCTATTTTCTTTTAAAAAGTTATGTCTGTTTTCAGCGGCAAGTAGCCACTTCTCTTATATTTGCCCTACCTATAATTTTAATTCTGAATATCATCCAAAATTAGCGATCCGGTTTATCCAATAGTGTTATTTTTAATATCTTATACAAGAAGAATTATTAATTTATTTTCTTCAATTCAACATAACCAAATGTGCAGAAGCACAAAATTGTGATATTAAATGGGAAATTGTTTTTATTTTCATCCATAGATGTCAATGATAAAAATAACAGGTTTATTCTATGGTCAGATTAATCATTTTATAGTATTTTTCTTGTTTCACTATTTATCCGTTCTATATATTAAGAATTTTTCAGGACATAGGTACAGTCTGTCAATAAAGTCTTGATCGTGGGTAAACTGAGAAACAAAAAATTATTTTACTGGCAATACTAGCAGTTCCGTCATTCTTGTCATTTTCTTGTGTTGTTTTGGGTTGAGGTTAATTTAAGAAGTGGTGGATTCTTTGTTTTTAATATTTTTTAACGTTGAAAGACTTTAAAAACAATAATATGAGTAAAACAATTCGTAGTGGATCTAGGCGGATAATTTTTAGTGTGTATACGCATTGTTTGGCGGAGTCTGAAGCCGGAAAGCTATCATGTGACATCAATAATGTTTTCGAGCGAAGATCTCAAATGACTGGTAAGTACTGTGTTCATTATACTTTAAATTATTTTTTCTTGATTAATTTTAACATTTAAATGTATAACAAGTCTATTAGACTACATTCTAGGGTATTTAATTTGTTTCGAATGTATCTAATAAATGACAGATGACAGATTGTAGTGACGGTCAAGGAACAAAACACGGTAAGCGCCATTTAGGTTAGACGAAGCGTATCACTACTACGACATAATATTACTTTTCAATTTTCTCCTTTTTTCATATCTAATCTATTTAATATACTTAAAATACAAAAATATATTGCCGAACATTAGCATCAGCTCATTGGCAGTGTGATAAGTAGCTAAACTGAGTAACTCTGAAACTGATTCTAGAAAAATAAATTAATGTGTTGCTCATGAATTTCAATGTTTTTTTTTCAGGCACATCCTGAGTTCTGTAAGAAGAATTGTCAAGGAGGGAAATACAACCCGAGGCAAATTTACAACACCGGGTAAACACAGGAAAGAGCGACCAAAAAAGAAATGGATGATTTTGACATCTGTGCCATAAGGCAAAAAGTGCATTTTTTATACAGTAAAAAAAGAGGTGCCCACTTTGAGAAGTTTGTTGCAAGTTGTACGGGGCGATTTAAATTTTGAAGGAAGCCATGAACTTTTGCGAAAAATTTTAATCAGCATAGGATTTTCATACAAAAAATGCTCTTCGAATAGAGCAGTATTAATGGAATAGAGCAGTAGTAATATTTTTTCTATACTGTGTTTTTTTAACTTAATGTTTTTATTAAATTCTTTTATATTACAATAATTATATCTCTTTTATTTTTCCCTTAATCAATTTATTTCATTTAATTATATTATATAAAATCACACCAGATGACATGACCTCAGTCGGATACAGACAGCCATACTAGTGTATGTTCTAATATTTATAATTTGCTGGAAGTTTTTTATGTCTGGAAGTAAAAATAAGTAAAGTATGTAACACTTTTGTGTCTTATAGGTTGATAAAAAATCATTTTAAAGAAACAAAAAAATAATTACGAAAAAATTTTCGCTTACAGTGTTTTACTTTAACACAGTTAATCTTTAAATAGTGTTACCATGTGAACGATAGCAGCGCCCTCAATTATTTGTCAAGACTTTCTTGACAGACTGTACAGGTATTGTTTTTATTATTACAGTATTTTATTCATTTTAGTAATTATTCTTCTGATATAAAATGCTGATATAATAAATGGTTTGTTTGGGTCGATTTTGCACTTATTGTTCCGGAGACATAATTTTTTAAAATCATGATTTTATCCAAAATCAATTTTTCAAGAAATTTAGGAATTGTTGATAAAATACATATTGATCTGTAATTGATTATTTCAGTTGTTATCTCCTTTTTTGAATATTGGAGTTATATAGCTGTTTCCATTTTTTAGGAAAGGAACCTGTAAAGACGTACCACTATAAATTGGCGTGCGAGGGAGGGTGTCCCTGTCGCGTAACAGAAGTTGCCAGGGTGCAAATTTGTTACACAATACATAATGTACAGAATATCCGGTGACCGGTGTCGTAGCCTTTAACAGAAATTTAGTCAGGCAGCACTAAAGAAACCAAGCAGTAATGGCGGCCGTTCTATCTGTCAAACTGTCAGACGGTAATATCGGTCCATTATTTACTTTTTCACCTTCTCAAAACTGTAATACTTCATTGGCAATTGTTCTTGCACCATCCCGGACTGTTTAGGATGTTTTGGACATAATAATTCAATGTATATTGGTAATCAAGATGTCACAGCTCCCGAGCAAATACAAAATTGAACTGAATGACAGGGCGAGGGGTTACCACCGGGTGCGGGCGGGGCGGGTTTTAGTTCCAAATTCCCCGCACATCAATTTACATTGGGCAAGCAATAGTTAAGAGGCCGATATACCTGGAAAATTTCATAGTTCTGGCGAATGTTGCATAAAGGAAAAGCTAGATAAGAAATACATTTTTGTAAAAGTAATGGTGGAATGTTTTCTGAACCAGCATTTTTATTTGAATTTCGTAGTTTTATTTGGGTAATAATGTCATTAAGTTCGATATGAACAGTAGACAAATTCAAATTTGTAGTAAAGGAATGTACCTACGCAACAATTATCAGGAACATCTTCATCGTACACATTCTTGAAAAAATCGGCAAATAGGTCGATAATAGATTTAATGTTATCGGCTTTTTTGTTTTCAAGGTATTAGGTACATATTAGGTATTCCAGACTCGCTACTTCTCACCATTTTGCGATAGCTCCAGAAGCGTTTGATGTTTTTAGTTATATCAGTTTGGGATCATCCATAAAGTACGTCACACTAATTTTGTGATTTTTTGACCCCTCCCCCGTCCTTGTCACAGTTGGTCACATGAACAGTGCCTGGGACTCGGCGAAAGTCAATTGTCTAATAAAATATAAACAATGAAATCACGGCGAAGCGCAGCGCGTGTGGCGCCTTTTGTGCTCACAGACTGCTCACAGGTGCTCACATTTGTGCTCAAAGGGCTCACAGGCGACCGGCGTGTGACTCGTGAGAACTCTCCAATAATTTAAACCGTATATTCACACAGATAGAGTTGGAAATATTTTTAGTTTTTTTTAATAGTTAAATTATTTAATACTTAGATGTAAGTATTAGATTTTGAAATGTGACGTCACAAAACTTAGGACCCCTCCCAACCCTTGTCACACAATGTCACAATTCGTCGACCCCCTCTCCCCCCTTAACGTGTGATGTACTTTATGGATGGCCCCTTTCTATCTATATATTATATAAATATTATAATACAGTTTTAATAATTTTTTACACTCGCTCCTAATTTTGCAGAATTCTATAATATATATTATAAACTTAATGATCCATATTCTTTTAACAATTTATGAGCGTTTTTTTTTACAAATGACTAAACTGATTAAATTTTTATTAAACCACGTAGGATAGTTATGTTAATTATGATGAGTATTACGTACAAAGTGTTGTATAATGTTATTTAAAATCGAATAAACTTGTCAGGTACCTATTTTGATTCAGATCTTGTGATTCTAAAATAGACCAGTCGACTGATGCAAGTGCATCACACTTACCCTGCTTATAATCTGTAATTATAAGCAGGGTATCTATAATAATAATCTGTTAATAATATCTGCTTTTTAAAGTAATAACTAAATTTCATGTGATTCATAATTTTCTCTCCAAAGTTAGTAAACTAATAGGCAATGGAGGGTGGTGATAATATGGAGATAGAACTGCTTTTTTAAAAATTGAAAAATACTAGATCTAGTATGCGGTCATTTACATTCTTTATAAAATTAGGTATGTTTTGTTAAATTTAAATAGATTGACACAAATCAAGTATTTCTCTTTCGCTGGTAATGCTATCTATAATAGTACTACAAGCGACCGATAATTCAGGGTCTTGTATATTCCAATTTATATTTGGAAGATTGTAATCTCCTACGACGATAAACTTAGCATCGGCATATTTCGTTTTTATTGTTTCTACGTCTTCGTAATGATCTATGTAAAAAGTTATAATTATTTGAATATATATGCCCCCCTCAACCAATATTAATGTTTACATAGATCATTACGAAGACGTAGAAACAATAAAAACGAAATATCCCGATGCTAAGTTTATCGCCGTAGGAGATTACAATCTTCCAAATGTAAATTGGAATATACAAGACCCTGAAATATTGACTTCACCAGAATAAATAATTGTTCGACAAAGAATTGTTTTTAATTTTATTGAAGTTAATTTCTTTTTGATAGCTATAAGGAGACCACCACCTCTTGATTTGGAACTTGTGTCTTGGTTCCTGTTCATTCTGTAGATATGCGGAGAGTCCCAGTTCTGCAAACTTTATGGAGATATAGCCACGTTTCAGTTAGTATGACAGCGTTGACTATTTAACAATGCTACAGATATCATGATCGTTTGAAATTTGGTCCGTAGCCCTCGAACATTTTTGTAATAGAGGTTTAGTGAGTATTTCGTTAGTTTTTTGATTTTGAAACTATCCTTGGAACGTAATAGATGTATTTAATCGTTATATCAACTTCACAATCTTTTTTTCATGCCTCAAGTTCTTCTCTAATCGCTTGGAGATGTTTCCGCTGCATGGTTGTGAGGTCTTGAAAAATATATTTTCAAATTGCTTTTTTAGTAAATACTTTGTGCAAGGACAATTTTTGACCATTTGTGTTCATCAAACTCAATTTTAATTGGTCTCGATGTGTTTGTAACTTGGCCAAGCCTATTCACTTTAAACTCTTGATTCTGAATGGTACTATCTATTTGAAATAGAATATTTGTAACATTTGTGAGATCATCTTTGGTTTTTTCATATGAAGAAGAATTACTCTTGAGAACATTGTGTATAATTATGTTTTTTCTCTCTCTGGGACCTTTCACTGATTTCACTGGTTACCAAATATCCAGAAGATTGATGTTGGCGGCGTATTAGAATTGATAAGAGTTGTATTCTGTGTCATATTCTTGAATGCAGCCAGTTCACCCTCAATGCTTGCCATTTTTGTGGACATTTGACAAATTGTCCTCGATATATTATTTGTTTTAGGAATGATTTTTGAAACTCGCTCCTTGTTAAATTTATTAGCAGGATCCATGACTAAATTATTTAGAATCCTTGTCTTGCAGAATCCTAACAATGTTGACTACTCTATCATCTCTTATCTAGTGAAGCAGGCAATAAGACAGCTGGAAAACAACAAATCCCCTGAGTAAGACGAGCTGGTGGCTGAATTATTTAAAGCAGCAGGTGGAGAGTTTGTTCAATACTTGCATAACTTAATTCAAAAAGTATGGACAGAAGAAGAGATGCCCGAAGAGTGGAGACCTAGGATTTGGTTGTCCACTACACAAGAAAGGCGACTAATAATGTTGTTAAATACCGGCTATAAAATAATGTCCAACATCTTACACAAAAGATTACTCCCAATGTCGGAGGAAATCATAGACAACTACCAATGCGGCTTCAGGCCAGGCAAATGATGCATTGATTAAATTTTCTCCTTGAGACGGATCTTAAAAAAAACGTTAGAATACGAATGTCGAAACTCATCACCTCTTTGTAGACTTCAAGGCCTCGTATGATAGCATAAATAGGAATGCATTGTACAATACAATGTATGGAATACCGCATAAGCTGATCAATCTGGTGAAACTAACAATGTCCCCAGTAACTTTGAAGCGTTCCACGGGGTGAGACAAGGAGATGGATTGGCCTGCCTCTTATTCAATATAGCCTTAGAAAAAGTTATTCGTGAGTCAGGCATTGAGATAAGAGCTACGATATTTGACAACTCTGTGCAATTATTGGCTTACGCTGATGATATCGACATAATTGCGAAAACTTCCAATGCTTTATGTAATGCCTTCATAAATCTTGAAAATTCTGCCAAAAACATGGTTCTCATAGTAAACCAGCAGAAGACCAAATACATGGCCGTAGGATGCACCCAACAAATCCCAACTCTCTCATGTGGAAGTCAAAATTTTGAAATGGTGCCAAGATTTACATACTTAGGCTCCCTGATAACAAACAACAATAATACTACAGAGGAGATTTAGAAGCGCTTAGTGAGCGCAAATCGCTGTTTTTTCCGCCTACAAAAGCATATAAAATCCAGACTGTTGTCCAAAAACACCAAGATATTAGTGTACAAAACGCTTATTAGGCCAGTGCTCACGTACGCAGCTGAGACATAGGTACTAACTAAGAGGAATGAGCGAGCACTGGACGTTTTTGAAAGGAAAATTTTCAGGCGTATCTTCGGACCGCTTCTAGAAAACGGACTTTGGCGCAGACGTTACAACAATGAGCTCTATACTCTGTTTAAAGAGCCAAACGTCATAAAATTTATAAAACTGGGAAGACTTCGGTGGCTGGGTCATGTGGAGAGAATGTCCGAGCATCAAGCACCAAAGTCCCTGCTGAACTCAAGGTCAATAGGGCGAAGGAGCTTAGGAAAGCCAAAATTAAGATGGAGTGACAACGTCCTCAAAGATATCTCTGCCTCGGAGCTTTTGAACTGGAGAGAGCTGGCTCTAAACCGAGATGAGTGGAGGAAGATTCTTGAGGAGGCCAAGACCCACCAAGAGGTTGTAGTGCCAAGAGTGATGATGATCATCTCTTATCTACAGAGTTAGTAACTGTGAAAGTAAGTAATATAAAATCATCTTTCTATTGTAAGTATCGTGGAAAAATTTATAAAATAGTTATGCCCAATTAAACCACCAATACCAAACTAGAAAGTCTACCAAAGGATGGCTAAGAAATGACAAAAAGAATTTGAAGTTAGGACAAACGCATTATGCATACCTGGGCCCAAAAATATATAATTTGATACCGTATAACTCCACACTCAACTCAAATTGAGATATTTGTCGAAAAAAAATGATGAAGAGATAATAAAAATACTTAAAATATTTTTGTTCAAAAGAATTTTATTTTACTTTCAAGAATCTGACTAATTATATTTTTTCATTCTTGAGGGTTAATAAATAAATAACATTAAATAAACATAGAAAACACCATATTCACAACATTCATTTGTTAGAGAACTTCTTTTTTGTTAATTGATTATATTATTATAACCATTAAAAATTTAATTTTATTTAATAATTTAAAAATAAATTTAATTTATTTTAAGTGTCCAACAATTTTTAGATAAATTATTTTTAAACTATATTTAAAAAAAAAACGAGCGAGCCTTACAGTAGTCGCATATGATGTGAAACATTTAATTTCTCACAATTAAAAATATCAATGAGCAACAACATAAATAAACATCAAAATTTAAAAAAGCTAATACCTATATATTTATTAATTAGTAAACAAAAGTAATTTCTTTTAGTTAGTAAATACTTTAATCTATCATATAATTAGTAAATAAAAATAATTTAATGTGCATTTATTTGTTATTGAATTTTGCTGCACCAGGTAGGTAATGTATATATCTACATATGCATTTTGTTTAGAAATATGTTTGGTCAATTATATGTTTTTATTTATTTTGATAGATGGCGGTAATGTGCCACCATAAATATTCAATAAATATTTAAAAATAATCACATAAATTACATAAAATTTGAGTATGTAAATGATTAAGTACATTACGTTTACATTAAAGTAAAAAAAAGGTATTTATTGGATAGTTTTGAAGATATAAACTAAAATATATCAAAGTTACAACATCCACACGCTTGACACCAGCTACGTAACATATATACATAATCAGAAGGGCTGGCTGTTGGAAGTGTGCGTCTTCGCTGTGATAGCACTTGCTGGACTTGTTTATAAACGATTTTTTTTTCCCATTAGACATTAGTCAAATGAAATTGCGCGCGCTTCCCCGGCGTCTAATTTCCTGTTACGCATTTCCGTCCTTTTTCACAAAATCACGGCCATAGATTGCAGGAAAGTGAGAGGAAAGATGTTACACATCAAAAAAACAACAAGCAATCCGTACCTGTTAACTTGCCAATTTTAAATTGGAAAACAAAGGGTTGGCCTGCCCTAGGACTTTCTGCCTATTCTTTAAGGGGCTACACTACCTTGACGTTTTCAATTTTATTGCTTTATCTTATCGTTTTAAGTTAAAAGAATAATTTGAATAATCACTCATAAAAAATTAGAGTTATAGCAATTTCGTTGTAGGTGAAATTTTAAATGAATTATGTTATTCTTTTGCGTTTTTCTCCAAACTTCCTTTTTCAGACTTTTGCGGAAAGTATTTCAAAAACGATTTTGTTCAAATTGTTAAAAAAAAAACACTATGCAGCGTGCGATTTTTATAATAAAATGCGACGTTTGTTTATTATGAATTTTTAACATAATTTTTTTAGGAAAAAAACTTATATTATTTTTAAACTGATCTCATTTGCACAAAATATTTTTTTTTCGATACGCTATCTTATAGATATTATTTAATTTAGCAAGAAAATAATTAACGTTTTCATTTCATTCAAACCTTGGCGGCATGATTATTTTCACCAAGTGCGCGCGTCTCGGTCCCCGAATTCAGAGTCAATACTTAGATGAGTTAAACGCCTTAAAAGCGTAATTTTCAGCACAAAATAACACTTTTAAGGCGTGCCTTAATCTTTAAATCATCTATGTATTGACTTTGAAGTCGAGCCTCGGAGAAATACCTTCGCGGGACATTTTTAAATTTTCACAATAATTTGTATTATAATGTTAATAAATGCATTCCGTTAACAATTGCAATAAAAAGAATTTTATATTTGCAACAGGTACGTCAATCTTTTTTAATGTGAATATATTTTTAAAGCTTCGAGGTGGTGAAATCCCTTGAAATGTCAACTGAATCTAGAATACCTCGTTCGTGAATATCACTTTTGAAGGTTTTTATATCATCAACATACCTATTGCTTGCCCAACGTGAATTGGCGTGCGGCGAATTTGGAACTAAAACCCGCCCCGCCCGCAGCGGGCGGTAACCCCTCGCCCTGTCATTCAGTTCAATTTCGTATTTGCTCGGGAGCTGTGACATCTTGATTACCAGTATACACCGAATTATTATGTCCAAAACATCCTAAACCGGTCCGGGATGGTGCAAGAACAATTGCCAATGAAGTATTAAAGTTTTGCGAAGGTGAAAAGTGAATAATGGGCCGATATTACCGTCTGACAGTTTGACAGATAGAACCGACCAAATTTCTGTTAAAGGCTACGACACCGGTCACCGGACATTCTGTACATCATGTATTGTGTAATAAATTTACACCCTGGCAACTTCTGTTACGCGACAGAGATGCCAATTTATAGTGGTACGTCTATACCTACATCTTGCAACAAAAATAAAATATATATATGTAATATTTTTCATTTTTCTGCAAAATGCAGACATGTGGAAAGTACAAAGTGAGGAATGGCGTGTATTATGATTACTCCTATTGATCTCAAGTCCTGAATCATGATTTTTTCGACCTGTCCTTGCTGTCAACAACTCGAGACAGTTGGTCTTTGCGTATTTTGCAAAGGACAGGAAGTCTGATCACAGCCCGAGAACAATCGAACATTTTTGATTCAAGAAGCCTTCACATGGACTCGGAGGACCAATATATTGAAAATTGATGAAGATCATGATTTGCTTGCACCGCGGTTTGACTGTGTGACTTAGAAAACGCTGTTTTTCGATAAAATCAATATATTTTACGAAATTTGTTATTTGATTATTACCCAAATATGTACATTGATAACAGGATGTAACTAAATAAGGATTTCCATTCATACAAGAGGAGGCGACAGTATTAAGGTACTGTGAATGGTACCCACCGCTTACCCAGGACCGTTCTAAGAGCAAAAGCTTCCATATCGGTCCAACTCAATCGTCACCAGGTTGAATTTTTTTTTCAACTACATTGCAGGACCATGCTCCCTCGCTCGGGTCGTATAAACCTTTGCGAGGGGGCACAGCTGCAAATTCAAACATTCACAGCCCCTTCGTAAGGAAATTATCTTTATCAGAGTATATATATATATATATATAACAATATTTTAATACAGTAACAATATAATAAAACAATAAAAATAAGGATTTCAGAGGACAACTCCAACGGCGGCGGCAGTGGATGTCAATTGCAGTTGAGAGAAAATGAAATAATAATTCATGAAAATAAAATAATAAGACCGCCCCAATTTGGGGATAACACTGGTACTGATACACTTGCTTATTTTTGAGCATGCTCATTAGCATTCTCTAATAAATGCACACTCATGCTTTTTATTAGCATGCTTATTTTAAGCATGCTCATGAATGAGTATGCTCAAAGCTAACAATCAAACACACATGTTTAATACTGGCAACCTCTTGTCATAGAACAGAGACGCTCTTGTTTAAAATGGAAACTTTGCAAACTGAAATAGGAAATGCAAGTGAACCCATAAATCAAAGCAGTTTCCGAGTTTCCATCCGCACATTTTTGATTTTGGTTTTTATAATTTTTATTGTGAGATTTAAATCATTCATGTCTTTTATTAAAGTTTCATAAACATTATTTTGCGCTATATTATTTTTGTATTGCTGTGACCGAATATTCCACAGACATTCGTAATTCCTATAATAAATAGGTCACGAAAAGTAATGTTTTGTCATCTCTCCAAAGCGCCATATTTGTTTCATCTGTCGCGGACTGAGAAGATCGCATCGATAATCGATACTAGCCGCGAATGACATTAGCATGCTCATAAGAAAGCCTATTCACACATGCTCAAAATATACCCCTTCCACCCGCAAATAAAATGAGCATGCTCATAGATCAACCGGCGGTATATTTTTGAGCGTGCTAGCAATGAGCATGTTCGTACGCACATGCTACTAAATCGCAATAGTTCAAGAAGCTCAATACTGCGCATGCTCACGTGCCATTAATGCGCATGTGTATCAGTACCTATAGTGATCCTGTAGGTACATCGATCATTTTCACTGAAAATTTCATTTCAATTTAGAATGTCCAACCGAAGTCTGATTTGAAAGAAAATGATCTTTTAACAGACTATACGATTTAATTAATTCAAATTCTTGAGTATGAGGTATAATTTTTAAAATATTTTTATATTAATGACAGTGAAATTTTAATTTTCTTAGTACGCATTTAAAATTTAATTAAAATAATCGATGTTTTAATGGTTTAATGGATACTGTAATATAGGAAATAGAACGTTTAATTTTTGTCTTTTTTAAAACGATATATTTAGCAACTTGTCGAAAAATATTAATGTCTGAATAGCACCACTTCTTCTTCAAACTGTATAAATCATAATTTTTTAATGTTATAACAATATATTTGTAATATATTGTTATAACATATATAAATTATAATTTTTTTGATGTTATAGCAATATATTTGTTCATATTTTTTTAAGGAAATGCTTCAAAAGTAAATGGATCTATCATAATAAAATTGATTAAAAGCCTGTTTAGCTATGGGTTTTGCAAAATGATTTAATAAGTTTACGTTAAATTTAGTAAAATCGAGAGCAAATATGAAAATCGTGTACTGGGGCCTCTTAATACAGTATTCTACATTATTACTCCCTTTATATTAACTCGTGGCGTCTGCTTGCTTGCTGTTGAAAAAACTTTGGATCGAATTTTGACCCTTATCCCGTGATCCAATCGAGCTGAAACTTTGCAAGCAGACTCGTGGCGACGATCAAGAAGATCTATCATATTTTCGTTAAAAAATAATAATAATTATAGTATAATTTTGGATTTTTCAAATTTATAATAGTTTTTTCAAATTGGAATCATTACAAAAGTTTGATTATTAGCAACGGCGGCCCGATAACGTCGCGGAATATTTTCTAAATTTGAATTACTCTGTCGGTATACACAGTAGGTACTTCACTACGAATTTCGAAAATCTAAATTGACTGACAAATGTTTTTAGAATTTAATCTTCAAAGCATGAAGTGTCTTATCAAAGCTCAAAACATCTGACATTTTAGAAATATATTAAATTACTGTAAGTTTAGTGTTATGTTATATGTTTTAATTCGTCTTTAATTGTTGTTATATTTTACAAACAAAGGGAGTATAGTAAAAAATAGGTTTTTATGGGTTAGTTTTTTTATAATTCTGTTTCTCGTAAACGAGATCCTGAAACATTTGTGTAGTTACATTTAAGTGCATATCATTCAAATCACACCAAATAAAATAAATAAAATTTATTTTAAATTCGAGGGCTGTCGAGGAATCGGTCCGGCCCTGCGTCTGGCCCAGTTGAAGTATTCATCAGCCAGCAGTGATCGTCCATACCCAATCGCAGGAAAGTGTTGGCACATCGCGCATACAAATGACTATTTTCCACGCTTCCAATGCGAAGAGTTCACATGTCCCGTTGCTACTGGCCCACGTAGTGATAGTCTTTTTGAGCAAATTACCAGCGTCATAAAGACTTATGAAAGATAAAAAAGATTTGACCTTCTGGACTTGCGCAGTACGTGTCCTAAAATAACATCAGGAACAGATGTTTGGAACGTGTAATAAAACGCTAATTTCCCGTTAAATTTGAGAGATTTTCTATTGACGGGTATAAAAGCAAAGGCAGCAATATCCAAAATAAAAAAATTAAAAAAAGGTTTAAATGCAGTCACCGAGGATTACTAATTTAGAATGTACTGAATTCTAGATTTTATCTAGTCTATCAATCCTAATAGTCTATAAATCCTGTTTCCTATAAATTTATAGGCTATATTTCCTGCTATTGAAGGTGCTAAATACGCTTTTCTACGAAGATTTGATTAAAATTTGACTAAATATTTAAAAATATACAGTGTCATTCATTACTA
>JADDOH010012158.1:0-45973 GCA_016648135.1 Agrypnia vestita
TGGGAAAATGCCATTTTTTTTGTTATATTTGTAATTGTAATCATATATATAGGACGATATCGTAGACTAATATCATTACGATTTGTGTAGAAAAATAAAAATAAAAACAAACTTAGAATAAGTGGCAATGTGGTACTTACAGTGTGGTCTCTCAGGGTCCTGCATGACCGGTCTGGTCTCCTGCTCCTGATCGCGCTCCTTGGACTCCTGAATCATCATGGGCACCGGAATATTGACCGGAAGAGCTCTCGCCATGGCCTGTCGCTCCATCATGGAGTTCCTGGCTTCGCGGCTGTCCTCGGCCTGAAAAGGAAACGTAAACATTGATGAAACTGGTATGTGAACACTGCGCATGCTTGTTTTGATCTCTGTGATTGGTACATAGATATACACCGGTTCCAAAACAAGTCTAATCAGATTTAGGAATAAGTTAGTAATACAAACGAATCACAAATTTGATGAGAAAAAAATTTCCCCTGGCGTAATAAAGGGTCCTGATTACATAAATGAAATCAAATTTTGGCGCAAGCGAGTTTAAAATCAGTTATTTTATGTTTAAAAATATACATTTTTGACACTTTACTCCATAGATGCCCATTTAAAAAATATTTTTTTGCTGTTTTATTCATAGAAATTTACAAATCACGTTGCAATAGAGTTATCTTTGGTACTTAATCTCGTATATTTTCAAATAAAGACCAAATATTTTATTTACAAATTGATTTATACAGTTTGAAGAAGTGGTGCTTTTCAAACATTAATATTTTTCGACAAGTTGTTAAATATATCGTTTTAAAAAAGACAAAAATTAAACGTTCTGTTTCCTATATTGCAGTATCCATAAAACCATTAAAATATCGATTATTTTAATTTTTTTATTTATTTTTTAGTCACTAAACTTTTTATTTGGGAAAAAATAACAAAAAATATAATTACTTCATTAGTACTACAATTACTTCACTTCATTAATACTACAATTACTTCATTACTTCACTTCATTAGCACTACATGTAGTTTTTACTACAAATGTAGTGTACACTTTGTAGTCTTCAAACTGGTGAACGTGTGTGTGTTGTAGTCTTCATTTTGAAATGTAGTTTTTCCCTTCGCTAGTTAATACGGCTCTCTAAAAATTACTTCAGATAAATCTAAGGTCCCATTATCTTAGATTTATCCGATTACGAAATTATTACGATTACCTATTGCATATCCCATTACGAAAATGATTATTTCACTATATTAATGAATGTGCTAATAACAAAATAAAAGAAAATTAACGTTTAAAAAGTAAGTATTAAATAAGATATTACACTTTAAAGTTTCGAAAAAAGCACTGCGTATTTTGACATTTCATAGGCAATATATGAGGTTAGGTTAGGTTATTAGGTTTGGTTTGGTTAGGTTATTAGGTTTGGTTAGGTTAGGTTATTAGGTTTGGTTTGTTTAATTTAGATTACGTTTATTTTAGTTAGATTAAATTAACAGGACATTAAATTATATAGTGAAATACTTATTTTCATTGTATGAACAACGGGACCATATTCTTGGATTATTCCATTACTTCGCGGGATGCGGATCGTGAGCAAAAACAATTATTATTATAAACTGCCGTCAAAATATTTCTCAATAATTATTGATGCGTGATACAGCCTTCAGAGGCTGTTTCAAATTCAATCAATATTATTATTTGAATACCGCTGCACTCTAACGTCCATGTATTGAGGAAACACGAGAAGTGATTGATGACGTGGAAGTAGGATTGGAAAGGTTAGGCTGACCGTTAGTGCTTGTTCAGACACAGCGGGAACCGCGCAGTTTCAGAATCGCGTGGGATCCGCGCGGGTCTTTTTCATACGTTCACACAGCCGCGGTTAATAAGCGATTCGCGCGCGCGAAAATAAACGTCAGTTTGACAGCTCCGGTGCCGTTCTGCATGTTTGAATATCAGAGATATATTCGCTCATTACTTTGTGAACGACGGCCGTGTTCCATGGCAAGACACAAAAATATCATTCTGTCAGTTCATTTTTGGTGAATAAATACCTACTTACCTAAAATACTATTTTTTTCCAACGTATCTTCACCATTTCCAAACATCTACACCAACTCCTGCCAAGCTCGGTTCTTGGCATATTTGAATAATCCACACACTGAAGATCCCATATCTTTTCTCCACTTCATCAATAAAAATATCAGTGTCAAAGCGATCCATAACCATAGAAAAGAGAATATAATCCACGCGTGCTCCTGTTGTGACATGGGAACCGCGCGGTGCCCGCAACGCAACTGAACGCTCTCGTAAGGCTCCATAGTAATAGGATCGCGCGGACGCCGCGGTTTGACAAACCGCGCGGTTGTGTCTGAACGATCACATGCAAACCTACATAAATAAGACCCGCGCGGATCGCACGCGATTCTGAAACTGCGCGGTTCCCGCTGTGTCTGAACAAGCGCTTAAACTGGGCACGGCGCACGGGCGTGTGTCGGAGCAGCGTCCACCAAACATTGCCAGACCTTAGTCAAATTGAACCGAGTTTAGTCGTCATTCGATGTCATTGAACTGTCAGTTGATACAGGCTGCAACGAAAATTTAAAAATTTAAAAAAAAAAAGAAAAAATCACAATAGAGCCACTTAAGGGGTTACGCCACCCTGTGAATCTGAAATTTTGGTACAAATTGGGTGCTTTTTTACAAGATGATTATTTTTTATTTGCACTTACTTATTAAAGTACATATTAAACTATAATTTTATTGGAAATTTTTCAAAAAAAAAAAAGGTGGCGTTACATCGATTCCCTTGGAGCTCGTCCGCCGTGACTGAGATTCAACTTTCCCCAGTGCAAAATATTCACATAACCCGCATGTACTAATACAACAACAATATGTCCGTATTACACACACTAAACCGATGGTATTACATATCTGGCAGCGACTCTATAAAATCTTCCAGTTTACACATTTTTGTGAAACACCAATTGCTTTGGAAATAATTACGATTTTTGGTCATTCAATATTTAATATTATTTATTCATATTTTTTACACAATCGTGGCGCTACTACTATTTTTCTTTTTAAGTTGCTAATTCATGTTTTTAAAATTCAGAAGCTGTAATCGATATTTATATTATCATTTATTTATATTATCATTTCAAAAAAATTAAATGAAAGACCACATCGCTCGGAGGACGGACACTCGTAGGACGGACACTCGTAGGACGAACGCAGTCATCCAGTCCTACCCGGGGGGAATCAAGAGGTCGCCCTAAAACCCGTTGTACTGTACTGTAATACGCGTAGGTACGTTGCAGTCAATGACGACGGACAGAGAATGTTGGATGACATTTGGGGGGGGACTTCATCCAGCAGTGGGCTGAAAACTGCTGCTGATAAAAATGATACTACAGTTAGAACACAAGAATAAAACTGGTGAAATCCCGGAAAAAAATATGATTACAAAATTTACTAATCGATTATACAGGGTTATTTGTAAAACATTAATAACCTCGCAGGACTATATTCCTGCCTTGATTATGAGTCGAAAATGTTCAAGCTATCATGACCTAATGTCAATAGTTAAGGAGATATTCGAATATTTTGAGTTTGTTCAAATCTTTCAGAACAGTGCTGGATTTATGTCCCAGAGACATTATTAATCATTGATTAATAATGTCTCTGGGACATAAATCCAGCACTGTTCTGAAAGATTTGAACAAACTCAAAATATTCTGAATTGTAAATACTGGTCAAAAAGGAATTTAACAAAAATTGAAAATAATATTTCCTGGCGTATCCTAGTGTAATGCAAGTATTCGGATGAATTTCATTACACATAAAAAAGTATATTGCCTTCAAAATTCCGTAAAATCAATTGTAGATTTTCTCATTAGCGACATCTGTGGGGATTTAGGGGAATCAAAATGGCTTTGTACAGGCCGCATGCAAAAAGCGCTTACAACTCATATATGAAAGCTTCACGCAATTTGAACATATATACAACTTCCAAAAAATGAATAAGCATGGTATATTCTATCATGGGTGGAAATGGTGAATGTTACAATTGTGTAAAGTGATCACTTAAGCCTACCTAAAGACAGGTCATAAGTCCTGTTACACCCAAAAATGACTTCTATACCTACTTTCCCATAATTAATACAGTTTCGTCTCTGTGAGATATCTATAATATACACTAATTGAGATATTCGACTTCAAAGTTTGCATTATTTTTTTTTTTTAATATTTCTGACTTATCTTTTGTAAAACGTTGAACTATCATTACAGTAACTCATATCGTTTACGAAAAATTCATTGGTTTCAATACAAGTTAAATAAAATGATAAAAACCCTGAAAAAATTCCAATTGGAATTCGAAGGTTTTTATTTTTTTATTTGATTTGTATTAAAGAGAATTAATTTTTCGTATTCGATATAAGTTACTGTAAAGATAGTCCAACGTTTTACAAAAAATAAGTCAGGAATATTGAAAAAAAAATGCAAACTTTGAAGTCGAATATCTTCTTAACTATTGACATTAGGTCATAATAGCTTGAACATTTTCGACTCATAATCAAGGCAGGAATATAGTCCTGCGAGGTTATTCATGTTTTACAAATAACCCTGTTTATCCGTTCATTGGCAACCAAACCAGAGCAATTGTTACAATGTTCAAAATATTTCTTCCCGCCGACGCAGGCGCAGTCTGACTCGTGCTTGGCCAACGCCATCTAGCGTCGATTTATATAGTTCCACAGAAGCAGCGGCATTTATGAACTAATATGGAAAGTCAAACATGCCTCCAGGAAAGGTTATTATATTTTTTAATAGACATTAAATCAATTATCATTTTGAGAGGTATACATTTGTCTATTATGTCGTCTTACCGCGTGTTTAAAGTATCAAACCGAAAATTTTAAACGTTGATAATCTTGATATCGAGATCAAATCTTCAACTTGGAGTCACCGAGTGGCCGGTTTTAAATATGCACGTCCTTGATTTTTGATAAACTTTACACACACCAAATGTTCACATGGATTTTAACATTATTTTAAAGCTGTTTTAAATATCTGAAGGTTGCGTTTTTATGCCTGATTGTTGATGGCGATATAAGTAAATTATCATCGGGAAAAAAGCATGTTCATATTTTATTGATTTCTGTCTGTTTTGAAATGGAAGCACCTTGTGAGGATTTTAATTGTGGCACCCGGTAATAAATCTTGTTTTTTCTTCGCGTAAAACAATTAATAGGGTCTAGGTCAACGAAATCAAATTGAGTCAAGCGTGTAATTTATCGATGAATGTGTGTGTATGTGAACGCAATGCGAAGAACTACCTGTACCATGTTCTACGGAGTGGATGTCGGAGTGGATGTGTGGACGTTTTTCAAAGTATTATGAGATGTGGGTCTATATAAGAGATATAGTTAGTAGAATAAAGGTGATAATATTATGGAGAGGTAGACTAAGATACCATGTATTTTTAAAACACATAAATTTATAGATTCTGAGTCATAGATTCTGGATAACTCAAGTATTATAAGATATACAAAAATGTTTCAAATCCTACATCACATAAATCAAGAAAAGTGGTGGACAGCGTGGCCCTGGAAGACGTCTAACGGAAGAACATACATCAATGGTTGGAACAGAAGACAACGGTGCAGCTTTTCCGGTTGGCAACAAGTTAATTACAGCCTAACATCCGGTAATCGGATGCTGTGTGAAAAGTAGAAGTCCTTTACCTTGAGCAGTAGGCTACTATAAATAACGGAGTAGGTACTAATGCATATCGGCTTTACGAAGCCTAAAAGTCATTTGACGTATCTGGGCTCAAATGTCACCATCAAATTACTACTGGCGGCCAACAAGGGTTACTTTTTTTGGTTTTCAGAAATGAAAGTGAATAAGTTCGAGGCATTCTCTATCTGCCGTATGCGAATAGGACACTGTTGCATGAATAGCCATCTTTTTAAAATCAGCATTCGGGACTCTCCTACGTGTGAATGCCAGATGGACGAAGAACATTTAGATCACATCTTTTTTGGATGCCCCATCAATGACAGTTATTCAAATTTTATTCAAGATCTTTCTTATTGCAATATTTCTTTCCCCATCAACATCCCAACCCTCTTATCTTCCAATGATCAAATCACTTTAAAATTACTAACAAGATTCCTAAAAGCTAACGGCGTAAATCTATAAAAATTAAATAAACTAACATTATGTACCCCATATCCTTTTCCATTACTAATACAATTGAATCATCTACACAGAATAATGTTTATCCTAAAACGAATCGTTTCCAATTTAAATTTCTAAAATAAAAGAGAAAAAAAAACGTAACCATCACACCCATTGCCAACGAAGAAACACACTTGTTTTGTGGCAAGAACACCCATAGAGGTGAAACGCCAAGAAAGAAGAAGACATTCAAACGCATCAGATGACCGACTTGCAGACCCGGAAAACATAATATTCTGATCTTAATTAATGCACCCCGTAATATAGATGAAAATGTATTACTGGCATTCCAAGAAAAGAGACTATTTGGAACCAAGAATAAAATGAATAAGCTACAATCACTAACGAAAATCTTTTGAATCCAATATTTTGTAAGATGTACAGATAACGTGTACAAATTTATCTATCTGGTCACGTTAAATGCAAAGATATTATTAAAAATGAATTGAAGGGAAGAATACACTTGAAGCCAAATCCATTGAGTGTCGGAAGACTCAACATACGGTGGTTGGACTGCGTTACGCAGGATGCACATGCAGCTGGCTTTATGCATTAGAAAAGGACATCAGAGGATAGATCAGTGTGCCATTGATGATGAAGAGGCCATTCGGATATGGATCACTTTTGAAGTAGCCGTCGTTTCCTGAAAAAATAAAAGTAAGACCCAAAAATGCAGTTTTTCTTATCTTGGAACAGGAAATATAATCTGGAAATGTGATATCAAAATAATTTACAGTACTTTGCTTCTGAAAAGAATGTAAGCCCTTGGATATTATCAAACCACTCACATCATGAATAAGAGGATGAGAATAGAAAATTTGATTAAGAGTATAAAAATTATAAAAAGGGCTTTGCTTGAGTATTTAGTTTTAGTGGAATGGTGCTGTAAAAGCTATAATACCAACAGAACTCAGGAGCTTGAGAGAGTCTAAGATAATTGTAGCAAAAATGCCCTTAAAGACAGACAATTAATGATTCAAAAGGAGATAGAATTGAAAAAAAACATTTAAAGAGGCCAAGAGCACTAGAGGTTAAGGAGTCCATAATGGTGATGATGTTTGTTCACTAGGGATGTTCGAAAGCGAAACAATTACGATATCCAACGCTACGGTCAATGCCTTTGAGCTATTCGCAATATTGTTACTGTGTGAGCAAATTATGAACGTGGCATTGCCGGTTGACAGAAGTGCGTGATTGACTGTGACATGGTATTTCCATGTTTGAGTGAAATCAACCCTGACGAAGGCCATTAAAAGTTGGCTGAAATATCGACTACGACAAAATCGGTTCATGGCCAAAAAAACCCGAAGAAATTCTGTTGACAAAACGGACGGGTTTTTTTCTGATATACAATAAAACTGTTATGCTTTATACTCATACAATAGCCGTCACCTATATTTTCTGGAAATATGGGAGCTGGAAACAGAGCGGCACCTGTCGGGGCATCTCCAAACAAGTATCGTATTTCATGTGGGCGTAGTATCCCGAGCGACACTAGCGTAACCTAGCGGGGCGGCCACTAGTCAATCAATTATGCCTATTACCGATGAATCAAGTGTTTTCATTTAAGTGCTCGTTTGTCCACGCAACACCAGTGTCTTGATTCCTTTTGATCTTCACTATAAGCCAATTGAATACTGAAATACTTGATCACAAATAATGATCTAAATTATAGTAAGCATTATTGCACGACCTTTTGATATATTCACTCTTGTTATAACTTACATATACATTAGTTTCAGTTATACAGGAATTTCAATGATGGAGGAACGATGAATTCAGGTCTACATGCAACTTCTATATCGTATGTAAGACAGAGATACAAAGCGAGCAATTGACCGACAAGAATTTAGACTTCGATAAGAAAGACGAAGAACATACAATGGACTTATTGGGTTCACATGGTAAGATTTTGGATCTATTCTCATTAATTTCTATTCTCTTGTGAATATGACTAGTATATATATACTGTTAAATGAAGAACACTGCGGAATGTTGAAGACTTTTCAGAGACGTACATGAGCAAATAAGGATGTATTTTTCTCAATAGTGTCCTCATTCACGAGGATCATGACCTCCACGCACTGGTACTCATGTATCAGATTTCTCCACTTATTAACATCTCGAGCCGTGTAGATACAGAGGCTCCACCGATTGGTCCAGACATCACATCAATGACCTCCTTCCTGTCATCTTGGCGGCCAATGTTTACAATAAATCCGGTAGATTACTGCTTAATCTTGAGGACCAATGATAAGGACGTCCACATTTTAAAAGTGATCCCAAAACAAGGCAAAACCCTTGTCTCCCACACTTTGATCACTGCGATGAAATTCACAAAGTATTCCACTGTCAAAACGCCCACACTTGAAAGAATTTCGGAATATTTTGTAGTGCCATGAACTTTGCGATCGAGTTTCCCTAATTTCGAAAACTGTCGAAATCACAAACAACAAAAAAGCTTTCATAATGCGTCGATAGTTTTTTTTTCCATTCTACACCATCGCTACATTATAGGCCTTCGATACTGTCATCTAGAAAAGTTCGTAGTAATAAATACCTAATATAAAATTATCTACTTTTTATTCAGCTATTGGCTTCTAAGCTTTTCTGCCGCTCCTTGTCTTGTGCAGTTCTCATCCCTGCAAGGACAGCAGTTTTTTTCAAGTACACCTGCCCACCGCATCTAAGTTTGACCTTTGCATCTTTTTTCAGACCATGGATATACTATAGGCTTTTTTTAGGGTAATCTCCTGTATAGGAGGACTCTTGTATTTTTCTTTACTATTTATTTTCCGTAGAAGGGGCTCAGTTTTTATCTGATCATCCCATGTACGCTATTTAATATTAGGTACTATTTCTGGTCTAATTCTATCTATGTGAAGTCGCCATTATTTAAGGATGATTTTAAATATTATCATCTCCATTTTTCAGTCAAAACAAGGCTACAGGCAGCCGAGATGGGATTTCTACATGGAATAATAGGAGTTACCAGAAGGGACTAAATCAGATATACTCAAATAAGAAAATGTCTCGAAGTAGAACCCTTATTGACGTTTAACGAGAAATCTCAGTTACGGTGGCTGGGATATACTGCCAAAGCGGATATTCCAAGCAAGACCAGAAGGCAAAAGATCAAGGGCCCGTCCTAGGAGGAGCTGGCGGAAACAGTTGGAGGAATGCTGCGAAGCGAGGTTGCAACTTAATTGGGCTGACGTGGAGAGCGATGTCCAAGACAGGAAAAGTTGGAACATTTTATGCGGTGCAGGGACCCCGACCCAATAGGATAAGAGGAAGAAGAAGAATCTTCCTCATCCATGATGCCTAATTTAAGGTTGAGATTTCACCGACTCTTATTCTGACAATTATTCCACCATTTTCCACATATTCATCTGACGTTTTTTCTACGAGGTCAGATAATCGTAGGCTCAAGGACCTACAGAATCCTACAACTGTATCTTGCTCGATAAAAATTTCAATCTGGTGGTTTGGTCTCATTCAATAAGTTTCATTTTCCATGTGAATGGAAACCTTAATATCCGGTAAAGAAGTACACAGGTAGGTGTATTGGAAAAACTCTTAATGCAGCAAGCAATGTTTCATTTTTTGACGTCAATGACTATTTTAACGAAGTAACTGTACCTTGACATTATTAAGTTACGTCCATTTGCGACAACGTTGCCAAAATTTAAAACAATTATAAAGCTTAATGCGAATTTAATTATTATAGTAATTATGGTTACTACTTTATCTACTTTTCAAAGGCGACATAGTTAACTGCGGTTCCATTGTTCCTCTGTTTCTAATTCTCCTGTCAAAATGTATTGGTTCACAGACGCCAGCCGTCAAAATTAATAGAATTTGTTAAAATTGTTTTCTTTTAATTCTTATTTTTAATTTTGAAACAATCGAAAGGATAAGTACACTCTCGGTTGTATGCGAATATCGCGTGTTTTTGATTGTAAATATTATATGAGCAGATTACTGGGAAGAAAGAAAGGAAGGAAACAGACCTACAATTCACACATAGTCAAATTCAGCACTGATCAATTCAGCTGTATAGATTATAGCAAGAGAATGCGATATAATAACCACCCGAGTGAACGTATCTTGTTTGCATATGCTTTCGGTATTGCTAAATCATATAAATTTGTTACCTGATATATAAGATACCCATAATAAGTACAATATTTTGTTTTAAGATTTTTGAATTTTACATTTCATTTTATTTTACTGTTATTTTTATTGCATCTTGAGTTTCAGATTTGATTTATTTACAATTATTTCATTTTGTTGTAATTTTGTTGCTTCTTGAATTTCAGACATAATTATTTTAATTTGTTGTAGTTTTATTGATTGTTGACTTTCATATTTGATTTGATAACTATTATTTCATTCGATGTAATTTTGTTATTCACTTAATGTTTTATTTTTCTTTATATATCACTTTATTAATTGTTTTTGATAGAATTATACCTTATCTCCTTTTTTTATTATTACCTATCAATCTATACATCTTTTTATACATTGTTTTTTTTATGGTACGTTGTACCGTGTATTAAATAAATAAATAAATATCAATTAATTAAAATAGAAAGTATTTCTGTAGCGCCAGGAATGATATGCTGCCCTAGATATCAAAAGGAAACAGAATATAATGAGGCTGCAGTGGGACATGTAGTAAAGGCAGATGAGTCCTGAAAAATACACGAAGCTCTCTTACACAAATCACAGGTTCGAGACCACGACAGAGATGAGCGGAATTGTCAAAACAGACCCTAAAGAGGTAAGAGAATGCCCAGCATACTGGACCACAAAACCAATGTCACGCAGTGACGTCACTAGGTTAATTGTCACCCCTAAGCCTATTTTTTAATCGCCCTCTTTTTTAATGAATCAAAAAATAATTTTAAAAAATTAGATTTTTTTATTTCAAATCAACCTACCCGTAACCATTTGATCTTAGTAATTTTGGTAATTGATTTGTTATAAGCGGCATTATTTATAATTACATATGTAAATTAAAATATCGTTTTAATAGAGATGTTCACATGCAATGGCCACATTAATACTCCTACTATTCTCAAACTAAGGCAAACGCCTGTACGCTAAAAAATAAGACAATCTTTCGGTTATTTTTTATTTTATTTTTGAAGTTATATCACCCAACATTTGCATCACTACATGTTATTCTTTGAAATTGTATCGTTTTATTTTATTGTATTCTTAGCCAAATTTTTACAACATACCTAAGCATATTCCAATAGAAAATATAAATAAATTACTATTTAAAAAGTATATTTCGTTTGATAAAATTCACCTGGACATATTGAAGCGAAAGAATTTTGAATATTCGATATAAGTTACTTTAGTGATAATGTCGTCGAATGTTTTACTAAAAATAAGTCAGAAAGATAGAAAAAAATGCAACTGATACTAAGCCATGGCTACTTGAATTATTCAATATTTCTAACAAAAATCTCACATTTTATTTCGTTATTGTCATTTTATTTAACTTGTTATGAAACGAATGAATTCTTCGCACTCGATATAAGTTACTGTAATGATTATTCAACATTTTGTTAAAAATAAGTCAACTTTGATATTGCGTAACTCATGGAGTTATGTAATATCAAAGTTGCAAAATGTCATGGTTGCTTGAAGATTTTCGACTCATAAATCAAGGTAGGAATCCACCTGTAGAGTATTGTGGACTAGCTCTGTTACACCCTGTATATTATGTATATTCCGTCCCAATATCGCGCCCCTAAGAAAAGCCCTATTTATAAAATCAAGGGAGGAAAGCGTCCTTATAGGCGTACCACTATAACTTGGCGTGCGAGGGAGGGCGTTCCTGTCGCGTAACAGAAGTTGTCAGGGTGTAAATTTATTACACAATACATAATGTACAGAATGTCCGGTGACCGGTGTCGTAGCTTTTAACAGAAATTTGGTCAGGCAGCACTAAAGAGACCATGCAGTAATGGCGGCCGTTCTATCTGTCAAACTGTCAGACGGTAATATCGGTCCATTATTCGCTTCTTCAGCTTCGCAAAACTTTAATACTTCATTGGCAATTGTTCTTGCACTATCCCGGACTGTATATTGGTAATCAAGATGTCACTGCTCCCGACCAAATACAAAATTGAACTGAATGACGGGGCGAGGGGTTACCGCCGGGTGCGGGCGGGGCGGGTTTAGTTTCAAATTCGCCGCACGCCAAGTTACGTCGGGCAAGCAATACTAGACTTGACCATGAGATCGCTAAAGGAGAAGAAATATTTTTTTTAAAAAAGATGTCGAAGTCGAAGTCGGCCGATTTCTGGCGACTCCCACTCTGACTCCGCAGCCCTGGCATTGCGGTTGCCCTTTGAGACTGGCCCGGTCCGCGGTTCGAGGCCGCCCGCCGGAACCATTTCACTGCCGACGCGGCTTCTCAGAAGCGACCGCGAATATAGGGCGGGCGTGTTCGAGAATCGAATTACTTTAATTATGTCGATCGGTTGCGAAACGCGCGGTGGTATTAACGTTTGCCCATTGTCTGAACAAGGTTTATGGCGAAAACCGCAGTACGTTTTTTAATAGAGTTGTAGGTTTTTACTTTGAATAAAGTCACGGCAGAATACATCATCGGTTACATTTTTTAATTAATTACTCCTTTATATTAACTCGTGGCTTGTCTTCTTGTCTGACAAAAAAACTTTGGATCCATTTTAAACCCCTTTCCCGCGATCCAATCGAGCTGAAACTTTGCAAGCAGACTCGTGGCGACGATCAAGAAGATCTATCAAATTTTCGTTAAAAAAATTAATAAATTTTGGATTTTTCAAATTTTGAATGTTTTTTTCATACAACTTATTAAGTTGTATGAAAATATTTCAACGCGTCTGGTAGACGCGAAACCTGATTATAGTGTAATTTTGTATTTTTGGAAATTTTTTATTACTCATTAAAGCCCAACGCGTAGGTTAAGCAAAAAAAAATGTTTCACCTAGTAAATGAGAAAAGTAGTATAATAAAAACTTGTTTTTTGTGGGTTACTTTCTTGTATTTGTACTGATATTTTCGCCAAATTGAGTTTTTAATGGACATATGTATTTTTCAATGTTCCTTATTATTAGAAAATGTATAATAATAATAATAATAATAATAATAATATATAATAATCCGCGGAGACGAACAAGAGCACCACGCCTTTTCCACTTAAATCATTGGGTAACAAACTACGGTAAAAACTGTATTATTAACAGAGTTTTAGATACCTACGACACGGTCTTTGCAGATCTCGATATTTTATATTTAACTTTTGAGCAGTTTCTTAACACTTTTGACATTTTTCTTCGCACACATGTGAACACACACACGAACACATAAAAACACACAAATACACACATTCACACAAACTCACTATTTGACATATTGTTTTTTCTTATTTTTTTTATTGATCCTGGTATAATATTTTTGTATACATGTCTTTTATTGTAATTGGCCCAAGGCTCTGCACATCAGTAATTGTTTTTTTCAAGATTTATTAATTATATGACTGTAAAAAAAACAATAAATGAAAAAATAAAAATGAATAAATTAATGATCAAAAAAAATGAAGTTGAATGATTTTTTTTAAAAATTTAGCGGATAATTATGCATTTACCTAATTTTAATTAGGTGTATATTTACAATACCCTATATATATTTCTATGTGAATAATAAATAGCTGAATTGACCACACACGATTATTTTAATTACAAACAGTTGAAGGATGAATCACTATAATAATAATCTAATTAAAAATAATAACGATTCAATTATCAGTAAGCCACGTACAAAATTACCATAATAATCATCGTAACACCATGACCCTGATTTAAATTTACATAATATATCTACTACCAAACTGTCTGTAGTATTTTTTTTTTAATTTATCATTTTACCTCGATTCATAGGCGCACGTACAGACTATGAATCACTAAATTACCTGTTTGAAAAGCGTGTTTTCACACAAATTATTGAATATAAATGGACTCCTAATCATTAACATACTGTGCTCATTGCCTTACCGTTATTTTGAATCACTTTAAGAAGTACCTTTGGGGCCTACTCCCAACTCCATGGCAAGTGGCGGAATATTGAATTATACCGTCGATATAACTTAGCAGAGTTTTAAAAAACTATCCCATAAAAACCATGTTTTTATTATACTCCCTTTCTCATTTGTATTGTTTCCAATTTGATATTCTATTAACATAATCCTCTTGCTTTAAGTTCATGTGGAAAATCGTTTCCATGTTTATTATTATACTTAAAACTTTTTAAAAAAAATTTTTTTATATATATTTATTAATTTTTTACATTTTAGATATGCCAAGCTGCACAGCAGTTTTACGGCATGGTTGCCTTCAATATTTGACAATAATTTTTATTTTATAATGAAGATAGTAGGTCATTATCGAGTGTTGCATGTTTTTTTACAAGTGATATATGATATGTAATTATAAATTAATGTAAGATTAGGTACATCGCTTTAATATATATTCTTTTAGCTTGTACTTTTTTGAAGCCAATGGAGTTTTTTTGTCTTGCATCATCTCAAAGAATTTTTTATCTAATTTATTAAAGATTCTTGACACATTATAGAATATTGAAAATGTAATAATTGGTATAGGGGGACGCGGCGTCGGCGAAACCATCTGATCGGACCCATGACTCGAGTCAGACTAGTTGAAACAGGTTTAGCGCCTTCTCCACGCGTCGGGCTGCTTTCTCATTTGTATGGTTTCCAATTTGAAAAAAAAAAACGTTAAAATTTCGAAAATCCAAAATTATACTTCAATTAAATTTTTTCAAACGAAAATTTGTTAGAACGATTTTATCGTCGCCACGGGTCTGCCTGCAAAGTTTCAGCTCGATTGGCTCAGAAAGGAATTAAAAATCGATCCAAAGTTTTTTCGACAGACAAGCAGACGCTACGAGTTAAAAGAAAGGGAGTAAAAGCCGATTATGCTACACAGCTAACAATAGCGTTACGTTATGTTAAGGCGATCAATCGATCAAAATTTTCACACATTTCCACGCATTTTGTATCACAATTGACTTATTTATTTATAAAGGAATCTTAACAGTTTTTTAAACATATAATGTTTAAAAAATAAATTTTAAACATTTCGTAGAGCAATTAAAAAGACAGATGTTAAAAACACAGTTAGAAACGATATTTTTAAGTTAATTATTTTGAATTAATTAATGGATAGTAGTAAGCAACAAACAACGTTAAGAATGAATAATGGTAAGTAATTGAATGTATAAAAAGAAAAAGTATATAAGAAATGAGTTAAATAATGGGAGAAAAAGGATGAGGAGGTGGAAGTCAGGATAGGGGTGGAGAAACAGAAGATTAGGTATAGTGAATGAATGGTCAAAGTCGATTTAGTGCATGTAATCTAAAGCATTCTTTTAAATTCAGTAAAACCAATGTTGAAGAGGTCAATATCGATACAATTATTATTGAAAGCTTTGCATGCGCGATATAAAAATGTATTTTGTGTATAGGATGCTCTATTTCTCAAAACATGGAAGAGCAAGTTTGAATACAATATCATATTTTTATAACGTTATATAATATAATACAAATAAACAACCAAGGATGTTTTAGAAGTGAAGAAAAATGCTGCACTTTGTGGGTTTTATATAATAGTGTTGACCTGTGACATGATTATTTTTTCAATAATATTTCAAGCTTTTCAAATAACTTTAATCAGTTAGAATTATTCTTAAATCAGATAGTGCATTTACAATTTATGTTTTAAAATAGACTCTTATTACACACATTATTGTTGACAACTTTTTAACTTCAATAAATCAAGAGATTGGATATTATTCTTTCAAACTGAATACAAAAAAAATCAAAAATTTATTTAGAATTCCTAATTTCAGCTATTTAATCAAGACACAGTGTATTTAAGACCCTTGAGACGCTTATGTCATTATACAAAGAATAGATCTCATTGTTACTTCATCAACTCTCAAATAAATGTTCTAAAACCGGCCCAAAGCTACCCCTGAAAAATTATGTTTCTGTCGCAAATTTGAACACTGATCTGATAATCATTTTGTAAACTTAAACTTTGAATATTTAAAAATAAAAAATTTATTACATTTTTCAAGTAAAAATAACAAAATTACATTCATCAACAACATTGTTGTTATATTAGGTCCTTACATATGAAATTGGCGTTTAGTATGGGAGGAACGTAAGCCGATTTTTTTTTTATTATAATATATTTATTTAATCAAAGTATGTACCATTGCTATCTATGCACTTTTGCCATCTCATAGGTAGTTCATCGATCCCTTTACTAAAAAAACCATTCGGACGGGAATCAATAAAATCTTTGAAGGCGGTTTGGACTGCCCCATCGGAGTTGAATTTTTTCCTTTGCAAGAAGTTATCCAAATTTCGAAAAAAATGGTAATCTGTTGGGGCAAGGTCCGGAGAGTATGGTGAATGTCTTAGACATTCCAATTGAAGCTCCTTTAATTTGGTAGCCGCCAATTTCATATGTAAGGACCTAATATATCTTTATTTTATTTAAAAATAATTTAAGTATATATTATACTGTACAGGATGTATTTGGAAGAGTTTCGAAGGAAGGAAGGACGTCGTTTTGGGTGCAAGGAACACGGAGCGTAATGAACAAGGTCAATCAATGACTACGCTAGTGACCTCTTGACCTTATTTTAATTTTAGAAATTTAACGTTTAAATTTTATTGCATACATGCATTTCGTAGCGATACAATATAAAAAAATACACGGTTATAAAAAAGTTCTATCACACCCCATGCTACTAATTATCACTTTTTGATACGAAAATGATTTTACATGTGTACGTTGCGTCAATGGTGAATTGAATTTTTAATGATATAATATAAAATTTAACAAATATTCTTGTGCCGAAGACTATAATATTATATGTATAAAATTATTTTTACTCCCTCGCGGCGTCTGCTTGTCTTCTTGTCTGACGAAAAAACTTTGGATCCATTTTAAACCGCTTTCCCGTGATCCAATCGAGCTGATACTTTGCGAGCAGACTCGTGGCGACGATCAAGAATATCTATCAAATTTTCGTTAAAAAAAATAGTAAAGTTTTGGATTTTTCAAATTTTGAATAGTTTTTCATACAACTTAGACTCGAAACCTGATTTTAGTATAATTTTGGATTTTTGGAATTTTTTTATTACTCCCTTTCGTAACGTCGCCCGACCAAAGCCCAACGCGTAGGTTAAGCGAAAAAAAAATGTAAGTTAATATACAAAATAGATGACCATTCGTCCGGATGGGCTTTGTCTTACTATTGAGTTCAGATTTTTTCATTACTGAGCTATACGGTGATCGAAGAACGTATGCATACTTCTTCAGTTCGTCTATGTTCTTGTGGTGATGATAATGGACCAGGGTCTAGATCAGCCCTTACTTTAATGCGTGAGCGGGCCAACCATGTTTCACGCAGCTCGCGTCCGCATATTCATTGCGTCTTAGGCCTTTTAATCGACTAGCATACGATCTTTTACGTGTAATTTCACTTGTAATCCACAGTAAATTCAGTGTATATACACGACTAGTATTATTCCTATTTGCCGGAACAGTATGGCTCTCTTACATGCTTGCCACACACCACACGACACACATCGATACATTCCATGAACACCGGAGGATTTCGTTTTCACAATTTATTTAGTTCCATATTATATATGTCACAATTTATTTGTTTCCATATTACATATGTCACAATTTATTTAGTTCCATATTACGTATGTCACAATTTATTTAGTTCCATATTACATATCTATGTCACAATTTATTAAGTTCCATATTACATATGTCACAATTTATTTAGTTCCATATTACGTATGTCACAATTTATTTAGTTCCATATTACATATGGAATTAAACAAATATTACTAAAACATGATTTTACAATTTTATTATTATGAAAACGACATTTTATAAAACGACGACATATAAATATTACATAATCAATCTGCTTATATACATTTATGTACTATTTATTTTACTTTACTTTATGCATTAATTATCTCATATTATGTAACCTTTTTTCTTATTATATATATTTATGTACTATCTACTTTACTTTACTTTATGCATTAATTATTTCATATTACGTAACTTATTTTCTTCTTTATATATTTACGAACTAAAAAAAAAAAATATATATATATTATATATATTTAAAAGAGAAGCTCCCTCTCCAGACACAAGAGTTAGTCTCTTTTTGGAGAGGTACAATGATAAAAAAAAATATGTACCTAAATCCTATTTTTATGTATCAAATATGTAAATATATAATGATTTGTATTTAATAGATAAATAAATAAAAATTTAAAATTGTCAATTAAAAAATTTTTGCTCTCTAATTTAAATTTATTTATTTTGGCTATATCTTTGATAAGTTGTGGAAGATTTTAAATATATTAAGTAATTTTCTGAAATATTAAAAACAGTATGGCTCTGTTACTCGCTTACCACACATCACACGACACACATCGATACATTCCATGAACACCGGAGGATTTCGTTTTCACAATTTATTTAGTTCCATATTACATATGTCACAATTTATTTGGTTCCATATTATATATGTCACAATTTATTTAGTTCCATATTACGTATGTCACAATTTATTTAGTTCCATATTACATATCTATGTCACAATTTATTAAGTTCCGTATTACATATGTCACAATTTATTTAGTTCCATATTACGTATGTCACAATTTATTTAGTTCCATATTACATATGGAATCAAATAAATATTACTAAAACATGATTTTACAATTTTATTATTATGAAAACGACATTTTATAAAACGACGACATATAAATATTACATAAACAATCTGCTTATATACATTTATGTACTATTTATTTTACTTTACTTTATGCATTAATTATCTCATATTATGTAACCTTTTTTCTTATTATAGAGAAAACTTGGCGGATAGGGAAACACGGGTTTCTTTATATATATATATATATGTGTGTGTAAAAGAGAAGCTCCCTCTCCAGACACAAGAGTTAGTCTCTTTTTGGAGAGGTACAATGATAAAAAAAAATATGTACCTAAATTCTATTTTTATGTATCAAATATGTAAATATAATGATTTGTATTTAATAGATAAATAAAAAAATTTAAAAAATTGTCAATTAAAAAATTTTTGCTCTCTAATTTAAATTCCTTTATTTTGGCTATATCTTTGATAAGTTGTGGAAGATTTTAAATATATTAAGTAATTTTCTGAAATATTTCTCCCGCAGTCTTACGCTTTCACCCCTTCTTGTATTGTATGGATGAAAATACCATTGTCATCAGTCGAGTGGTTCCATGTATTATCGTTTCCATACAATGTTCCGAGGTCACAACGTAATCGTGTTATCCAGCACAATCGATTTTCTGAAGAGGCAATTTTACGACGCAATAAATTGAAACAGGCGTTCAGAAATGATTGTGAACGCGTGATAATATTATTAATAAATGTATTTTGTGAATTAATATATCTTTATTACACTACTATGGTTTGATAATACGTTTATAAATAATATGGAATGCGAAGATTTAACATTCCAAGGATAACAAGTTGGTACGACGATGTAAATAGTGCACTATATGCAACATGGACCACAAATATAATAATTTACTAAACAGGATCGTGAGAAGAGTGACGACGTCAAAGATTCTCCGCTAGGGAGCTTATTTTATTTTTATACTTAACTTAATTTTAAAATATTAATATTTTATTTATTTAGTAAAATAAATTATAAAACGTTTTTTCGTATCCAAAAAACAGTATATGCTCGAGATGGTATAGTACACGTCTGAGATATTAACAGTACATAATTTTTATTTTAAAGTGTTATATTTTTATGCACTCTTATTATTTCTTTGCGGTTTTTTTTTAACATTTCTGTAAGCAATCTAATGTATTAAATGAGGTTAATATAACCATAAACATATAAGTTATGTTTACTCTGGCGAACAAATGAGCGATAAACCCGTATTGCTCAGAACAGGTGCATCGTTTAGTATGTGACGCGATTGGTAAGAGTTGTGATGACTTATCGAAGATAAGCTCCGGTAGCAAGTGAAGATGTACAAGTAAAATAAACAGAGAGAGAGAAACAAAAAAAAAACAGAGAAACACGAGGGATGGAGATGGTAAAGTCCCTACCCTTAAATGGAAGCTCTATACGATGTGATATATCTCGGTTTCCAGCTAGAAAAAAACGTAATAAATTTCGTCTGTATTACTTGCATAGAGGTCACTGACCAGGTGGTGAATGAGCAGGGCTGATATAGGAGCTTTTGCTTATAAAACGGTCCTGGATAAACGGTGGATCTGCCCTCATTCGCACAACCATCCTTTTTTGTTTGCAATTTCCTATAATTAATCTACTCATGTCCGACTCAGCAGTATCATCATAACAATCCAACATTGCTCGAACTATTTTTGTTGCAACATGATTATGGGTCAAGTATGCACGGTTAGGAAAATATTTTTGTATCGGTCAGCGTAAAGAATGTCACTGCAGGCCTAAAATATGATCATAAAGGATAAACAAAATCGTGTAGATGAAGGGAAGTATTGACGTACCTGCTGAGCCTCCTCGTGCGCCCTCTGCTCCTGTTCCTGGTCTTCCTCAGCAGCGCGGACAGCCTGCTGCACAGCGTGGAGGTCCTCGGCGCTGATGGGCATGTGCTCCATGGGCATGGGTTCCATCTTCAAAAAAAATCTCATTTTTCATTGCAGTTCTCAGGAGAACCACCACACAACAACATTAACAAAGGTACTAACAGAAGATTAGAAATGAAATCAGGTAACAGTTCGTGATTTCATTTATTTTGCGACATCTATCAAAAGGTTTGCGTTGTGGGGGTCACGTAAAAGCTTCGGTTAGATGAGGACAAGTTGATATCTACTTTAACATGTCAAATGGGTGAACATTTAATTCTATTTTTTAAATTTTTTTATGTAAAAGTATTTTAAACTATCTATTTTTACTTCTTCAAAAAATGCAAAACGATTTTGTGGTGACATTATTAATATAATTCAGAAGAATATACTTTGTTAACACCACTAATTTGTTCGTTTTTAATTTTTAGTTTGCGATGTATCCTGATGAAGGGACCATTGGTCCCGAAACTTGTTGGTATTTTCAACAAATTAGTGGTGTAAACAAAGTATACTCCTGTTGATTATATTTTTAATTGTGTTTATAATATTCGATATTTATTTTTTTATAATAGGTACCTACCTAATAAAATTTTAAAATTTAGAATGATAATATCTTTCAGAATAAACATTTTTGTGTAGAAATTAGGAAAAATGTAAAAAATTAAATAATTAGAACACTGCTGTATATCCTGGCTACTGTATACGCTGGCCATTCATAAATACGGAGAAAAAATGGCAGTGAAAGTACACAATAAAAAGATACGGAGAATATTATGTTGATAGAATGATTGAAAAAAAAGGTAAAACTATAAATACGTTTTTGGGATATAAATATTTTTTAGATGTCATATGAAAGAAAATGTAGAACAGAAAAAGTGTCGGTTAAAGCAAGTTCTACAAAGAATGATTTTTAAACACTAGTAGTTAAATATCAGACCAAAATGGACGCAACTGCTATGATGACCAAAAAGTTATGGAACAGAAAATATTGTCTTGGAGCAATACACGGCCATTCCGTTAATAATTATAATTGATTGTTTTATTCAACTTATGAAGAAATACAAATTGTTGCACGGATAGACTTGTTACAAAACTAAAGGCCTTGAATTATTATATCAGCGAGTAACATTTTTTTATACAATTAATAAAACGTCGTTTGTTTGTTAATTAATAATTTGACTCTCATTACTATTAAGTACCTACTTATTAAATAATAATTATGACATTCTTTTGAATGTGAAATAGCTTATTTCTCTTTGCCGACAATTTTACAAAAAATGCTAAAGCAATTATCACAAAAAGCGATGCAGATGGTAAGTAATGCAAAAAACCGGTGGCAGGAATTTAAAAAGATTTAATTTGAAAATTCATCTGAACTGTCTTCAATATAGATGAAACCTTTTATTATACAGCCATAACAAGCTCGTGCTTCTCTTTTAATGGATGCCTGAGTTATAAATGTATGGTGGAATGCGTCCTAAAATTTTAACGTGTCCCTAAGTGGGTCGGCCAATCGGAGATCTTACCAAGTACCCTCTAAGCAGTGAGTGGACACCCACCACATTCCCAGGGTCGTTTTATAAGCGAAAGCTGACATGTCGACCCTACTCACACATCGCCAGGTTGACTATTTTTTTCTCTAAAAGACCGTTTCCGTGTCACGTCGTGTAAAAGGAGTTCTCCTGAGTATTTCGCGACAATTATAATAGCGGCGTACAGCTCAAATAGTATAGCTCTCGTACCGGTTATTTTGTAAGTGGGCGCGCAAGGATGGTACGTCCCTTTTTAACCCCATTCGCTCTCTCTATTTCCCGTCTCTTTCATTAAGTCCGACAGAGATTCATCTATATATATCATAATTATCTTGCTAGCAGCAACTCCTAATAATTGACTTGTCCCGTGGATTTCTCAAACCGTTGCCTCAGTTTCTTCAACCGGGACGATGTCGTCTTTCAGAACTTGTTCTACTTGCAATTTTGTCTTGAATGATGAGACACGGGATCTAGTTTTTCTCTGGATGCCTCATCTTCTTCTCTTTCTCGTGCCCTGTCCGTTTAACGGACGTTGGTTATTATATTGGCTTTGCGGACTATGTTTACTGCGGCCCGGAACAGCTCCAAAGTAGAACCACTGACTCAAGTTTTTCAGCCATGAAGTCCTCCTTCTTAGAGGGCCCCGACTTCCGACAATCTTTCCCTGCATTATAAGATGCAAGATCTCGTATTTCTCTGGATGTCTCATCACATGTCCTAGATATTGAAGTTTTCGGATTTTTATTGTTTTAATAACTTATTTTTCTTTATTCATCCGAGCCATAACATCTTCATTCGTAACTCTGTCCATCCAGCTTATTTTGAGAATTCTTCTGTAGATTCACATCTCGAATGCCTCGAGTCGCCTTATCAGTTCTTTGGTAAGCGTCCATGCTTCCATTCCATAGAATAATACTGAAAACACGTAGCATCTGACCATTCGAATTCGTAATCCTAGGTTGAGATCATGACTGCAGAACATCTTTTTCATGCGGATAAAGGTTGCACGAGCTTGCTCTATACGGCATTTGATTTCAACCGAAGGATCCCATCTTTCATTTAAGTTGCAGCCCAAGTATACAATACTTTGTACCTTCTCAAGTTTCATTTCAGCTATATAAAGATTGTCATTCATGACGCCTCATAATATGATTAAAATTTTGTAATTTATGAGCGTTTGTAACCCTTTCCAGCTTAATTATAGAAGGCATATGTAAATTCACATCTCAAATGCTTTAAATCTTTTTAGCATTGTTTCTGTGACATTATATATTGAACACCGAAAGATTCCGTGGGTAGATTTGGATTTTAACTGTTTAGGTATGGGCGAGCTATGAATTATTACCAGCACATACTGTAGAGCAGTGAAAGGAGGTTAAAGTGATGGCATTGATTTATCTTAATAAGACATTCGTACATAGGGTTCTGTTATATTTACACAAATATATTTTATGATTTGTCTAATAGTTGAGAATTGTTATAAGTTACATTTTTTTTTGTGTGTAATTTGATACATATAAATGAAGGTAGTTAGTTGCTTCACTAAACAAAGTATGATCTGAAGCAACTACCTGAACATTTTTTTTTATAAGTTAAAACATTAGAAATACTACATATTAGAGATAAAATTTAAATAATGCACGTAAGAAATATAACACAAACACAAAAAAGACTAAATATAATAAATATATTTTTAAACATTATATGTAAGGAATAGAAGGCTCCGAATGTTCAAGCTCCAGAGTTAGAAAACCGATACATACATTCGAAACTCCACACAGCTTCGTGAATCTGTCTTCCAAAAAAGGAAACGCACGCACTAATCAATGCGCGCCCCGCAACTACGCACTCCGTCATGGTATTTTCGGCTACGCCAAGGGTGCGTGGTGCCCCAACCATATTAGACCCCTCAATAAAGTCTCAGAAAGGGTTATACGTGTATCAAACAAGAAACCATTTAGATATAACTCTGAAGCCCCGCACAGAGCCTTTCAAGTGTTTGACACAAGACAGCTATACGTATAGACGGCATTGCTTAGAGTGAACCGAAGCGACGCGTTTAGCTCTTTGCAGCACGAAGCGCAATTGGCTTTCTAATTAGGGATGGGTAAAAAAATATCGATATATCAATATACCGATATTTTTTTTGAAAAATATCGATATTTATCGTCGATATATTTTTTCAAGATATATCAAATATCGATATTTTATTTTTGATATGATATGTCTTGGCGACATTTTTATTTTTGGTTATTTTTTTTGGCGACCTTTTATTGGGTATCTTTTTAATTTTATTTTTGACGACACTTTTTAGGTTACCATTTTTATTTTTTTATGTTTTTGGGTCGTCGATATATTTTTTTCGATATATCGATAATTTTTTCCCGATATATCGACATATTTTTCCCGATATATCGATTTTATTTTTGGCGACCTTTTTTTGGTTACCTTTTTTTCTCGGATAATCGAAAGCTTACTCCGCTTACATTTTTGAAAAAATTATATCGATAAATATCGATATATTTTTCTCAATGTATATCGATTATTTTCGATACTTTTTAAAAATATCGATTCGATATATATCGATTTTTTTTTTTTCATTTACCCATCCCTATTGGCGCGACTTCCCGTTGTCTCCTGTCCATAGATTTTTGGCATACACATCCATTTGGATTTCCTATTCGATTAGATTTAAATCTACTTCTCATTTTATTACAGCTTACGTTGTAATATTGATTGTTTTTTTTTAATATTTAATGTTGATCGAATCAAATCCTTGAAAATAAAATTGCATTTGGTTGAATACATTTGAAGGTAATGTTGTGCCAATTGCGTTAATCGCCGCCATAAAACGAAAACACGGCTTATTACGCGCGCAAATAAAATGACCACTGTCCAGAGAAGGCACGCATCAAGTGTAATTACGGTACAACTGTCGTAAAATTAAATTATCAAAATAATGCACTTAAGCAGCGACGTGCACGCCATTGGACAATTAGCCATTCTTCATTCTGCAACAACGCAACTGGGATAAAGATTAAATCGGGAGACCTCCTCAACCGGCCGAATTAACTTTAATATTTTTAACCGTTATGCTACTACGCGTAATTTCTCATACTAGTTTCCACCCAAGGTACCCGGGTACTCAACCTGGATGGACAACCCCTCACACATTTTTTTTGTTATTTAGACAGTGGTCAAATGTCTGTCCGTCTGTCCGTTCATCAGTCCGTCGTAACTTCGTGTAACATCCGTAACTTCTTTATAGTAATATTTTCTTTTTTTTTCTTTTCTTTTTTTTACGTAAGTAAATAAATACTCATTGTTGGGAACCAACATGTAAAATTACCATCATTTTTGACAAGTTAAAGCTAATATTTCTATTGAAAATCAAGTGTGTTTATACATCTGAAAATACCTGACTTCATTTTAAGATGATTTTCTGTTTACGTCTAGTTCCTAGCATGGTTCTTTAAACTTCTATATACATTGATGAAGTTTGACTCTTGAGCCCCCCCATCTAATATGGGCAATGCACTGCATTTGCATAGCTACGCCCTGGCGGTACACATATCACCATCACTCTTGGCTCTACAACCCCTGGTGGGTCATGGCCTCCTCAAGAGTCTTCCTTCACTCATCTCGGCTTAGTGCCAGCTCTCTCCAGTTCAGGAGCTCCAAGGCAGATACGCCTTTGAGGACGTTGTCGCTCTGTCTTAATTTTGGTTTTCCTAAGCCCCTTCGCCCTATCGGCCTTGGGTTCATCGGTACATAATATACGGTCCGAAATATCTTAAATATCTTTCTCTTATAAATCAAGATATGCATCTTTGACGCCAAAGTTCGAAAGAAGACAAAGGGAGAATTTTCTTACATGATAAATAAATAAATAATTAATTTAAACAAATAACTTTGTGTACTAATTCAAATGGTTAGATTTTTTTGACGTTGACTTATATACATTGATGAATCTTCGACACATTTTAGGTGTACTTAATAAAACGAAAGATAGGAGATATTTACGTGTTTTTAAGTCACTTAATGTTACACTTTCATTATTGTCATGTAAAATCAGCTTTTGTTAACAAAAAAGTTGCTTGTCTGTTTAAACTGATTTGCAAACTCAGAAAAATTGTAATTGCTAAAGAGTCTTAAATTATATAAAAAATTAAATTAAACAAAAAAATTAAAAATTAAAAAGGAACCTTAAAACTCATTTTTTCGGGATGTCGCACCTGTAAAGCGCCCTTGAAGCGTTTCTTACGCAAAAATGGCGCTATATAAATTAACATAAACAAACATCTTACTCGAATATATCTGATTGAAAATATACCAATGGCATCTATTTGTGTTAAGAATTATGCTTTTATGAGAAAAAAAAATTTCAAGGTATTCTGTAGATATTCATCACGAGAAGACTATAAAATAAAATGATCTTATTGCATCCATAGACTGACATCAAGTCAGTGAGGGATACCAGTCGGTGATCAGTGAGTTATTTGCGACAAATGGGGAAGTTTAATGACTTTTTATACCGCTAGGCTCGCATAGTCACAAGGCCCAGAGAACTGTCGCGTCTTACGGGTTTTTTTCCCACGATTTATTGTATAAATATAGCGGACTCTGTAATGTTATTTTAAATCGCACACACTTCTAGTTGATACCACTGGTTTTCTTCAACGTCTATCTATTATTTCATATTCCAAAATGACTTTTCATCTCGCTCTTTTTAAGACCAACTCAAAACAATCTCATTCATCTACAGGTCCACAAATTCATTTAAATTAAATTATAAACACATTGATGTAATGTAATTTAATTCAATTATTTAAGACATAAAACGAAAATGAATTTCACAACCGCACCCAAACTAGTTCACTACATTCATGTTCCCGTATACTCAAACTAGTTCACTACATTCATGTTCCCGTATACTCAAACTAGTTCACTACATTCATGTTCCCGTATACTCAAACTAGTTCACTACATTCATGTTCCCGTATACTCCCATCCTTTGTTCCTTTATCCTAATCCTACGTCCTTCTCAACATTTTTTGAAAACATAAATTATCTCTTATTGTGACACTTTGTTAATATCATTAACAATCATTATTGGAAAGTTCATAATTATCATAATTTACTATTTTTTATCTTACCTAAATGTATGTTAACTTAAAATTTGCAGTTAACTTTTCCTAAAACTAAATAAAATAAATCATATATACGGACCTGCCCAAATTATAGCGTCTACAATATAAAGTTTGCAATACTGCAGAAATTGTATGTGAAAAATATGTAGTTTACTATTTTTAGTTTAAGTTTTATTCAATGTTAACCGTGGGTAACTATTTTTGAAATTTAATTAGATATTGTATGTTAAGAATGTATAAATAATAAAGTTTATCAAAAATATAAATCAATGCAGTAAATTAAAACCAAATTTCAACATGATATTTTTAAACGATAATTTGGCACTGACTGGACGAGTAGCTTAGATGGTAGATCGATTGCTCACTATGTAATGGGTAATATGAAAATAATGCTAATGATAAATGTGAAAATATCACGAAATTTTCTAACGCAGTTTTCACGACACATGTCACTGGAGGAACCGCTAATAAAAAAACATATCCATGATGATATTATTTAAAAGTTATTTTTGCTTTTTTTAAATTTTATTTTAAGGTTTATATTTAAGCAAAATATAAACCTTAATGTTATGCTTGCGAAAAATAATACAAAAACAACCAAATTGTTTTAGCAATAGAAAAAACTCAATAAAGAATTATGTAATTCTGATTAGTTTCATTCCATTCCATCTAGCAAGGTTACCCCCATAAAAATAAATTGAGCAAAGCAAACAAATCAATTCAACACAAACCTCGGACTGCTCTTCCTCCGACACGTGGCTGTCCTGGGGCACCTGGTCAGACTCGACTTGCGGCATTTGGATTCTCTGCACGTGGATCCTCACCTCCCTCGGCACCAGCGCCATCTGCAGCGGCAACCTTGGGATGTGCACCTGTTCCGATGACTGCTCCGAATTTTGATCCCTCATTTGGAAGGGCATGAGCCTTTCTTGGGGCATCTGTTCCCTGACGTGGAACTGTACGGGGGTTTGTTGCTCACGCGTTTGGGACTCTCCCTGCTGGGTGATTTCCCGGATGCGTTGGATGATTTCGAAAGGAATCTGCTGTTCCTGAGATGCATGTTCCCTCGATTGCTCCCTAGCCTGTTCCCTCGCTTGTTCCCTCGCTTGTTCTCTCGCTTGCTCCCTCGCTTGTTCTCTGATCTGAATAATCTGCTGTGCGTTGAAGGGAAGCTGTTGAGGCTGGGGTTGCTGCCTCGGTACTTCTTCTCTGATCTGGAAGTGCAGTTGTTGCATCTGCTGGGGCTGCTGCCTCGGAGCCTCTTCCTTAAACTGGAAGTGCAGTTGTTGAGGCTGAGGTTGCGGTCTCGGCATCTCCTCCCTGATTTGGAAGTGAAGTTGTTGCGGCTGGGGTTCTTGCTCCCTCATCTGGAACGGAGTCTGCTCTCTGATCTGGAACGGCATCTGTTGGGGAGGTGGCATTTGTTCTCTCATTTGGAATGACATCTGCTGAGGTTGCGGCACCTGTTCCCTAATTTGGAAGAGCATCTGTTGCGGCGGGGTCATCTGTTCTCTGATTTGGAATTGCATTTGTTGGGGCTGTTGAGGAGGGTACTGCGGGGGGTGGCGAGCGAAGAACTGGGGAGGGAATGCGCGCTGCTGAGGCATCTCTTGTTGTTGAGATTGATATTCTTGAGGAGCTTGAGGAGCCGGAGCCTGTAACAAAAAGAACATATGTTTAGTCACAGTTTTTGTAATTGTTCATGGGTCAAAGTTACGGGCAAGTATAAAAAATCAAAACAGTCTAAAAGGTACAAAATTCAAAATTATATATTTGTTTGGGGGTAAAAGGTGAGCGTCAATAGTCACCAATTTGTGGTAATGAGTGGGGAGAAAGTTTTTCTATGGTCACTACCCGTTAATAACGGGAATTCTCTAAAGTCGTGAAATGTTTGATTTATATATTTACTGATAAAACAATAACAAGTTATACATGGTTACGATAATAAAGATAATGATAAAAACTCGATAGAACAGGGCCTCCGGCCTATGCTGGGGGTACTTGAGAGACTAACATGCTCATACAGGGCGTTGGCTATTTTTATATGCTTTGAAAATAAAGAACTCTCTTGAAGTCTAACTGTGTGTGTGCTAACAATGCCCTGGGCATTGAGCTGTGTCGCTGCCTCGTGTACACTACCTACTGTGCCTCAGTTTTGTTTACGCAGCAGCCTTGTCTGTGCGTGTATATGTGTGACCTAGATGGGTGATTATGTATTAATGGGATGAGACACCATATTTGTATTTACATTTATTTAGTAATATTAACAGTACCCCCTCACGAGGTCAATCCTGCGTCGAGGTGGGCACTACATACAACAATATTCTTACAACAACATTGTTTAATAAATTATTTAATTTTATTTTTTATTAGGTAACACTTGACGTTAGTTGCTTTTTTATCTCTTCGATGCTTAATACCTTTATCCATTTTATAATTTTAACAAAAGGTTTGAAAGGTTTTGTTTTAAAAAAACTGGTTAACTTATTTGCCTATTACAACAATCTTTGATTAGACTGTTTTAAAAAATGCGTCTTAATCAAATCAGCAACTACACAATGGAACACTCTTTATGTTTCTACGCTACTTAGCGCTTGTGAATTGTTTGAACGGCAGTTGCAGACTTGTGTCATGGCACCGCATTAGAAGAATCCTGGGCGACGTAAGAACGACGATAAAAATTGTAAATTCTCTTGGGACGACTAAATTCCAAACGCTCTTAATGCAGGTACATTTTCTTGTGAAAATCCTAGCCTGAGAAATCTCCTGACGTAACAGTTTGCGTGCGCGGAGGCAATGAGAAGCACTCTGAGGCCGCTGTTCCAGCGAGCCAGCTACGTCCTTTCTTGCTGGAGTACCTTCTGGTGTTTTTGCTCCAAGCGACATTATGTTTACATTACATAAGAATGCACAGCGGTCGTTGTGTGGGATTTGCGCGTCATTTTCCATTGGTGTTTTTTTTTTACGTATAAAAGTACGTTGATAGTCATAACGTGTATACCGTCACGCTAATCTAGCAATGAGCTAATAAGAAATAATTCTGTGATCGCTGATAATTTTTTGATCGACCATAAATAATCGCTGAACAAAATCGCTTTGGATATTGATATATTCCATGTGTCTGAGGGGGTTTTCCGAAGTAGGACTCTCTTACACCTTTGACCAGATTGTACAATCTATTTTTAATTGTTTAATAATAAATATGATTATTTTAAATCGAAGGCTTTCACGGGTACAATATGTGTTAGTTCTAACTACTTTGGGGGTAACCCGCGTCAAATTCTGGTCGTCAGGACCAGTCGTCTGCCGACGTTTCGAACAGATCTCACTGTCCATCTTCAGGGCGCCTTGTCGATGAGCTGCTTCTCCAAAAAGCGTACAACCGTTTGGGTCCGGAGCTCACCGTCAAGTGTGAGCTCCGGACACTTGACGGTGAGCTCCGGACCCAAACGGTTGTACGCTTTTTGGAGAAGCAGCTCATCGACAGGCGCCCTGAAGAGGACAGTGAGATCGTTCCGAAACGTCGGCAGACCAGACGATGGTCCTGACGACCAGAAATTGGACGCGGGTTACCCCAACAGTAGTTAGAAGAAACATATATATATATGACTATATATATAGATATATATTTATCATGATATAGTAATATATAGTATATTCTATATATGTGTGTATGTATATGTGTATATATATATATATATGTGTATGTATATGTGTATATGTAAATTTTTGACATAACTTCATACTATGCATGCCTTGAATTTAAAGTTTGTAATATACGTATTATGGAATAAATAAAAATTGAATTGAATTGAATTGAATAATTTCAGTAACAGTAATTTTATGGTTCATATAAATATTAGAATTTTAAAACAAACGTGTAGGTTGGCTTTTAAATAATGGATTTTTGTTGGAAACGTCAGAGAGATGTTCTCAAAAAATCCAGCTTTCGGTTATTTGCACGTTTCTTTATTTGACGAGATTTTTATTGTTATTAATTAATTCCGCTCATTAAATTACAGGTTTCGCAATACAATTACTATGTGTTTGGATATGGTTATCAATTTAAAAAAAACAAACAAAATTTGCACCATAAAAATTGATTAATTTGCGCAAACCGGCTTTGATACCACGATCTTTGCAAGGGTGGACGAACACCAATTGATCCATAAAATAAAATACGCAAAGAAAAACTGTCAGGCAGGGGTTTCGCCTATTTATGTAGGTACGTAGAACGTCACGTAATTTTAATATTAGAAAAAATAACAATTAAGATGGAATAATTATAATTTTTCAGAATTATCATTTAAAAATGAAAATGATATTCAATTAATATATGTTAATAATAAAGGTTTTATGTTAGAAAATTAAAAAATATAAGATATTTTTAAAAAATCACTTAAATGTAATTTGATAAAAAAACTGGATATTTTATATATTCCCAATTTTAAAGTCTCTCCATCTATCTTCTCCATACTCTACCACCATAACTGATACCATGGACGTCAAGATGCTAAAGTTGACGATGATGATGATGAAACATTCAAGATTCATTCACAAATCATCAATGACAAGAATATTAAGTCAAGCTCGTTTATAAAAAGAAAAAATTAGCATCTCTATGTGGTTTTGAATCTCTGCGCGACGTATGGCAGGGTTTCTCAAACTGTGTGCCCTGAATATCCTCCGAATATTCCTCCGAATAAACCTACAAAAAACATGCTGGTGTAACATTCGGTCATACTCCGAAAACAAATATTTGGGACTTGAAGAAAAATACAAAGCCATAAGAAAAGGTATTATTTATAAAAAAATATTGATTGTATATATATTATTATAATCATTAGTATTTGTATAAATCTACTCATATTTTTTGACACATTACACCTACATGTTTCGCGTGTAATAGTAAACAAAATATTATTAATAATCAATTAAATTTAACTACTAGCCCAATTCTACAATTTTCTCCAATAATTGCGAGTAATCAAGAACTTCAGCAATAATATTTAAAAATAAAATTTCAAATAATTTAGAAAAACAATAAACAAAAGACATTATTCATTTTGATATTTTGACATATATATATAACACCCTCACGATGGAAAGGTATTTCCGAAACATGTAGGTGTAATTTATCAAATAATAAAAGTAGATTTATACAAATAAAATCAATAATTTTTTTAAATGTCAATCTACAATGTTGCTGAATCAATTGAAAAAAGGTATTTTTAATGTTTTTAGTATTTAAAGAATGTACTTTGTGATCAGGCATTTTAACAAAATTGTAGTTACATATCTTTGTTATGACACTTACTAAGATTTTAAGTCTATCGGTCTCTTTGTCAGGACAACCACTTCACCAGCATGTAAATAACACTACAAACCACAACTATAGTGCTATTCAGACTAATGTTAGTGTGTGAATAATGCTTTGGTTTTGGTGTATATTTATTTTACTCCCCAGCTGATTAATGCGTATTAGATTTTTTTGCACTGTAGTGTGGTAAAGTGATGTTTACAAACAGACAAAGAGATTTAAATAAAAGTATGTAAAAGGATTGAAAAGCACTGACGAAGGTATTGTTGTTCTTTTGAGAAGCCACCGCCCAAGATGGGGGCAGACGACCAGACAGTCCTCACCACAACACGACCTGAACAAACACAGTCCGCTGAAGGTGGCCAGCGACCTTGGCAGCCCGCTTAATTCAAAACAAACACCGGTTCGTATCCCGATTTGGTGCGACGGCGTACGTGAATATTTTTTATATTAACATAATAACATTAAAAAAACTTATTATGCTAAGATGCGAGACACGCTCTTACACGTATGACAATTGTACTTTTAATGTCGTTTTCCGTATACGGGAATAATATTAACATATAGATAGATATTAAAATATCTTTTTGAACGCTCTCAAAGACTGAATATATTTATTTATTTAATACCATACTTATACATTGTTTTAGTTATTATTGTAGTATCGTGTGACGTGGCTATAAGAGGCAAATGAAACACTTGAAGTTAAATAAAGTCACTGGACACAAATTTAGTTGGAGCAATGTTCTTACATTACTACATCACAGTTACTAAATATTTCTGTAATAATTCATAAATTAATTATTTCACACAATTCGCACTATTTACGCTGTTTCTATCGCTTCGATCACTTTCGAGAATGTTCCGTTCAATTTAACTTGTGTCAAAAATCTGTCGCTGGATTCACCACGCGCTAGAAACATATGCTGCACGATTTCGCTTTGTTTGTGGACTTTTCGCTGTCAATTTTTACACCACTGATTGCGTAGTGGCCGGCCAGTCCCTTTAGACGGGATATCGTTATCGAGAGTTTACTATAATATCCCAATCGTTTCCAAAGATTTATTTTTTTAGAATATTTTGAGTTTGTCCAAATTTTTCAGAACACAGTACTGGATTTTGTCACAGGGTCATTATGGGAAAGTAGATATGGAATTCTTTGGGCGTTCATAGGGCTTACGACCTATGGTACGGCTGGCTTAAGTGATCACTTTACACAATGTTACGTTCACCACTTCCAACCATGATACACCCAAAGAATTCCACACCTACATTCTCATAAAAAATATATTTATATGTATATAATTTCGATTCTGTAAGACATCTATAATATTAGGTCCTTACATATGAAATTGGCGTTTAGTATGGGAGGAACATAAAGCCGATTTTTTTTATTATAATATATTTATTTAATCAAAGTATGTACCATTGCTATCTATGCACTTTTGCCATCTCATAGGTAGTTTATCGATCCCTTTACTAAAAAAACCATTCGGACGGGAATCAATAAAATCTTTGAAGGCGGTTTGGACTGCCCCATCGGAGTTGAATTTTTTTCTTTGCAAGAAGTTATCCAAATTTCGAAAAAAATGGTAATCTGTTGGGGCAAGGTCCGGAGAGTACGGTGGATGTCTTAGACATTCCAATTGAAGCTCCTCTAATTTGGTAGCCGTCTGTTGTGCAGTGTGTGGTCTAGCGTTATCATGAAGCAGCAGTGGCCTAGAGCGATTAACCAGCCTCGGTTGTTTAGCAGCTAGCTTTTCCATCATGGTTTGCAGTTGCTGACAATAGACATCTGCCGTAATCGTCTGGCCAGATTTAAGAAAGCTGTAGTGATGACACCAGCACTAGTCCACCAAACGCTCACAAGTAACTTTTTTGGAGTCAATTTTCGCTTGGGGCATGGTTTGGCTGGTTCGGCAGGGTTCAGCCATTGCGATGAGCGCTTCCGATTATCGTACAGGATCCACTTTTCATCACAGGTAATGATTCGATTTAAAATCCCTTCATTATTGTGCCGGTTGAGTAATGCAACGCAGCAGTCAACGCGCGTTTGTTGATTTGCTTCACTCAATTCGTGAGGTACCCACCTTTCAAGATTTTTCACCTTACCAAGTTGCTTCAAGTGGATTAAAACAGTTTTATCACTAACACCGCAGCCTGCAGCTGACTCGGATGTGGTTTGCGATGGATCCGCTTCCACAATAGCCTTCAATTCTTCATTATCAATTTGGTCTCCTGCCGTCCACGGGGCTTGTTCTGCAGGTTGAAATTTCCAGAACGAAAACGTTGGAACCAAAAACGCACTGTGTTTTCTTTTGCGGCACCGTCGCCATACACATCATTAATCCTTCGAGCCGTTTCTGCAGCACTGGTGCCACGGTGGAACTCGTACTCGTAAATAACACGATATTTCAAGTTTTTCATTTTGTAAACTGAGTGACGCAAAGAAAAAAACAATTGAGGAAAAAACAAATGAATTATAATTTTCAAAACACAAATACATAATTAAATAGCTGTATAAATTTGGATTTGGAATTCCTAACCAAAGAGAAGATATTTGAGATCAAATTTGCCAGTACGGCAAAACGCCAATTTCATATGTAAGGACCTAATATATCTCGATTCCAAAGTGTTGTGGAGCGTTCTAGAGATTTATATTCCGGATTCTACTACTTCGTTACAGTACTATGCCGGTCTCACTAGATGAATCTTTAACATTAATATTTTACATATTTCAAAGACTCTATTAAATAAACCTAAAATTTGGTTTCTTTAATAGAGTCTTTGAAATAGTGTGTTTTTTTTACATTTTCACGTTTTTTTAAAATCAAATCGAGTAATGGAGTACACAGTCAAAATTTTGACCGACATAAAAATAGATCCAATTTTAAACGCTTATTTCAAAAAGTATACGAAGTAGGTGCTATATGATGATTTTAATGGATCGAGATCAAATATAAAATTAAATTATAATTCATTCACGAAAAGGTCACATAAGTGACATAAATTCTCACACTCAGTCAACCTCGGGACACCGAGGTTTGTTAACTATATGTATGATCGGGACAAAAAATATTTTTAAAACAATATTTAACAAGCTTTTCCGCACGTACGATACAAATAAAGTTCAAATACTAAACGATTGACAAAATTTGCAAGGTTTGCGAAAAAATTACGTCAACAAAATAACAATATACAAGTATTTGGCCAATACGTACAAACATAAATTGAAAAAAAATTGACTTTTCTTTAGTGTATATTATAGATATCTCACAGAGACGAAACTGTATTAATTATGGGAAAGTAGGTATAGAAGTCATTTGGGTGTACGCAGGACTTATGACCTGTCTTTTTATGGTTGGCTTAAGTGATCACTTTACACAATTGTAACATTCTCCATTTCCACCCATGATAGAATATACCATGCTTATTCATTTTTTTGGAAGTTGTATATATGTTCAAATTGCGTGGAAAGCTTTCATATATGAGTTGTAAGCGCCTTTTCCATGCGGCCTGTACAAAGCCATTTTCATTCCCCTAAATCCCCACAGATGTCGCTAATGAGAAAATCTACATTGATTTTTTACGGAATTTTGAGAGCAATATACCTACTTTATTGTGTGTAACGAAATTCATCCGAATACTTGCATTACACTCAAAATATTCTGACTTTTCTTTAATAAAGTAATACGAAGTTTTTTACTGCAAACTTACTCTTATCTCACATCAGATAAAATATTGTTTAATTGTTATTTAAATTCTAGAGGCTTAATATGTTTGTGTATCTAAATAATCAACATGTCACGGTATACGAACTCGCGTCTTCCGCACGCCGCCAGTTCATTGAAACATAAAACTACTTATAACAAAGATATCTTAGCGATCTGATTATATTTAAAAATTGTATGGACTTGACAAAAGGTCGCAAACAGTTCGCACGCTCAACAGCCTCTTTAAACAACCTTAAAACAAACAATTGAAAAATTCAAATGAGGCACCGGTGTTTGGGAAAATATAATAATTTATTCATAGACTGCTGTTTCGCTTGATATTATTTAAACATTTTCCTCCTGGGAATATTTAATATGAGTACGTCTGTAGGGTCATCCCAGACTTGCTGGGATGATAACCTACAAATACTGTACAAATACAGATTCGATCTTCATTACTCACAAGGCCGAAATGGCACAAGACAGAGGAAGATGGTATTTTCTTGTCGAAATCTCGGGTCCCCCGCTCTTCTAATATAAGACATCAAAACGATAATTTTGATGACATATTTATTATATTTTTTATAGCTCCCTAAGTTTTGCGATAATCTTTTAAGTGTTTTTAAATGACTTGCATTAGTTAAATAGTTGTTATTCTGGATTTAAAAGTAGTGATTAAAAAGTCAAAACAAAACAAGTAAAATGTATCTTTATTTAGTTACATTTTTGGGCTACAAAATAATTCGTCTATAATGGAAAAAAAGGTTGCTGTTGTCTCGTATGAGTGCTTTTTTTCTTTGAAATCGAAAATAATTATGAAATTTCGGAAATTATCGATCGGTCCGGTTCGTTAATTTTTTTTTCAAGACACATTATCAAGAAAATATTCCTATACCTGTGCGAGCTCTAATATCACTTTGAATATTCATATTATCATACGCCTGTAAAGACGGAACAAATATACTTCAGATAAAATATACATTTGGAATGAGTTAATTAACAACTGTACTCGTTTTAAACTCATTATACCTTTTGTGTATTTATAATTATATACATAGGTACCTCTTTGATTCATCTACACAATGTAAAGTTGTATCTCATATACACACAAAAACAAATATAAATGTAACTGAAACAGATATATGTAATTGATTAATTATATATTCATGTATACAAAAAATTCTCATATTTAGAAGGAGAAGTAAGGATTGTTCACATATTTTAAATTCCTGTTCTGATCCATCTTTCGTTTTTTCCATTCACCATCTCACACACACTTGTATACTCTAAAGCCTTCTGTCGTAAAGATTTTTCTGAAATTATTATACAAGAATTTGTTCGCTCAATATGCCCAAACCATCTGAACGACCTTTTTTAATTCTATTAATTATGCTATGATCAGCTTTACAGCTTCGTTATTTATGGACGCTTTTTTCGCGCTTCAATGTTATTTTTTGGGATTCACAATATTCATTACCATCACCACCGATACAAAAAGATTGAAAAGACAATTTTTCATCTTATTGAATGATAGTTTCTTCATTTTGGGATGGGGTTATAGGATTCCTACATTAAATGTCGGCTTCACATCCTCTAGTGTATGAAATTTGACAAACAAGGTAGACCTATCTTTTGTGTATAGTTTTCTGGGATATTCTGCCGTGTATATGTGACCTCTTTGGCCGACGTTTCGGATTCCTTTGCAGGGTCCATCACATACACAGAAGATTCTGAACGGCCGTGAAAACCTAAGAACATTTTTAAGGTAGACCCTAATTTTGCCACGACCTCGCATTTGCCTACTAGAGTTAGGTATATCCGGTCTGTTGCTACGTTACCAGTACAGATAACACTTTTAAGGTTTTTTCTTGATAATTGCGATATGAATTTCACTATTGAAATCTTTCCAACAATAAATATTTCTCTCCAACTAAATGGGAACAAGGTTAAATAGAAATCAGATAAGGTTTTTTTTTAAATTCGTCATTTAAAAAATGAAGTAATTTTCCACAGTACAACCACAGTATACTAAGAACTGTAATACGTCTTCACACAAACTGGTCGCTACCCATTAGAATGTGTGCGTGCGTGCTCGGCGCCGTGTACGCACGCACTGTGACGCACAAATTGACATAGAATATGGGGTGGCAGTGAGGGCCGTGCCTTCGGTGCCATTCGCGCTCGCAGCCACCGTTTTAGAAAAAGAATGCGCTTCCTGAAAAAAATGCCTTTTTTTATGTTTGTGGTGCTTTACTAAAAAGGTGTGTTGATTATCACAAAGACTGTGAGTTTTTAAAAGTCTACGTTGATGGTAATCAGCGTTCTTGCAATTTAAGTGCAGAAACTAGGTATACTAATTACAGAAATTTTCAGGTTTCGTGTCTACCTTATGCGTCAGAATCTCAGACGCTATGAGTTAAAAGAAAGGGAGTAAAAATAAAGTGACAACCCTAGCGTCAATGCAAGAGTAGGCTAATAACTCATCGACAGGCCGGAAATTTACCACAGTATACCCAGAAATTACTGTTCTGGGTATACTTTGGTACAACTTAGCTTAATTAATTGACAAACTAACAAACGCCCAATAGTCTATAGTCCTAAAATAATAGTATATTAATGATAATTCACCATTTACGCGACGCTCGTGTCGAGCCTAACCTGTTTGTGTCTTGGCTTAATGGTGCGTAACCTTAACCTAGATGAGTTTTTTTGACAATGACAGATATTTAGATGCTTGCTTGCAGGAAAATTTTAAGATTTTTCCACTAAATGCCCATTTTGAAAAGAAAAATTATACGACATTAGATTCGATAGAAACGCTACTTCAATTTTCCGCGCTGACAATAGACTATGATATTTTACTAATTACACGCGCTTTTGGCACAATATAAAATATCGACACCTCTTAAAAGACGATCATCAACGAATTTTGCAGATGGTGTTTGTATTTTTATTTTGTTTGTTTTTTTTGACATTTAATTTCTATGTTAGAATGTGCGTGTAGTTGGAAATGTGTCAAACTCGAACGCATATATGGTGACGTATTATCTATATTATGATTACTTCAAAAACGCAGTATTTAGTGCGTGCTTTTGATATTGTCAGTTTTATAAAATAACCAAATCATATTTTTTTTTATTTAGAATTCAAACAGCTTATTTGATATTAAGAAATAGAACATACGATATTATAATAATATTAAGCCAATTATATGAATTCATTTGATTAACCTAGAATACTATGTATTGTATACAAGAGAATTAGAAGAATATTTAACAAATTCCATAAAAAGATCAAAGAAAGAAAGAGATCCCCGATGCAGAGAGAGAGAGAGGTGAGAGAGAGAGAGAGAGAGAGAGAGAGACCCGAGAGATATTATATATATATATAGATTTATAATGTTGTACTCTTACGTAAATACAAGTCAATAGTTCTGGGACAAGTTAGTGAAACAAACGAAGAACCATTTGTAATATAAATAAAAATAACGAATGGATGTAGATTTGGTTTAAAAAAATCCAAAGGATTGTTGCAAATCTTTTTTGCTTTGAATTCCTTTGCAATGTTGTATTTCAATGCCATCCCAATGCACGACAGCATCCATCATCGCTCTAAATATAGTTCTAAGACACATGTTTATAATATGAAGTTCTTCTAATACAGAAAACAACCTGTGTAATATAATAAAATCGTGACTTACTCTTCCTCTATTTTTGAATCATATGCCGTGTAAATTATACACATACCTACTTAATCCAAAACACAAAAGAAAAATATTCTGCAGCCTTGAATGCGACAACATTGCATACCCAAACATTTTAAACTCTGCAAAATATAATGCTTGAATGAAAAAAAAATTATCTTTGTTCACAATTAATGGATTTTATCTACATAAATTTGATATTATTTTTAAACTTTTTTTTTATTAAAAAAAAACTTTTTTTTAATAAAAAAAGGAAAAAAACAATATTGAGTATTAGTACCAGCTACGAAATCTATATATTTCCAGACGGACCACAGATGTTTCTAGCAAAGTCTTTTCAAAAATTTGATAATGGTGGATGTTCTTACGATGGAATTGGTGAACGTTGCATTGTGTAGAGTGATCACTTAAGCCAGTTCCCACAGGTTTTAAGCCCTGGGTCATCCTATAAAAAGATTTCTATACACGTTTCTCATATAAATAGCTTCATCTCTGTGAGACTATAACTTGTCGTCATGAAAAAAATGCTGAAAGATATTTATTTTGAAGAAGATTGCATTATTTTATTTTTGATATTATAATTTTTTATAATGTAAGTACTCATCAGCACTATTTAATTAAGACAAATTTAGGTAAATTACTTAGAAAGACACGCAGAAAAAATCTACCATTAGAAAGACTACAAATCACAAATTTAGGACCAATAAACCTTATCTTGTCAGTAGAGAGTTTTACTGATTAACTAGATTGACTCTTAAATTGGGCTCATATATATATCGGGGTTTCGGGTTTGACTCATCGGTGAGATCACAATTCGTACATTTGATTTTTCTCAGGGCTGAATGCATTTCGCCCCAATAACTGGGCTTTATTGATGTTATAGCATTAAAATTAAGATAAGAAATAAAGCAAATTTTATTTAAATATATTTAGTAATTTATTAATAAATATTCATTTTTATTATCACGCTGCATCGTTATGAACAATCATAACATCACATTTTAAATGTGATAACATTTAATAAAATTGACTAGATGTCCTAGTACCAGGTATCGGTAACTTTTTTTAGTAAAAAACAATGTAATTAAAACGATAGTTGTTGCCGATAGATAAAAAATAAACGTCTCGTTTAATAAATTAGTGAGTTTTGTGAAATTCCACAACATGTCTATCGGTCATTGTGCGAATCTTAGAAATAATGAATATATTTTTCTATGATTATCTAAATTTGTTTCAGTAAATATGACTTGTCTCATATTGTACAACATAAGCCATTTAGTGATTGCTTCGATTATTATTAATTTATATTTTTAAATTCCTTTGTCTGCATCTGCAAGATCTTCAAGAATCTACGAAGGTCGCTAGATGACTCCGTGAACATCGTCTATTTAAATATGCATCCAATGTCAGTCCTGTTTATATAATATAATGTAATAGATTCCTTATTTTTCTTTCATATTGAACGTTCTTGTCCTGAACAGTTTCTGCATTCATTTTGTGTTAGCCTTTCTCTGTCATCTTCTCTCAACCTTCTTTTCAATTACATCTCTAAGATACACCTTCACAATGTCTTAAAATATGTACCATTAATTAGCTTCTTCCATTTAAAATGTCTGCTGGCCCAACCCATCTGCCTATTATAACTCAAACACACTTCCCGGATAGAAAGGGAATCCATATTCGAGTCTCGGTAGCAGCCAAATATTGTTTCGTTGATTTGATTTTTCTGTATGTCTTTCTAATTGAATAATGAAGTTGGTTTTCAAACGTATATTATTGAAAATAAAATTTTAAATTAAAAAAATGCGTTTTTTGCTGGGAAATCAATATAAAATGTATTTAAATTCTATAACGGTACACGGATCTAGTTATTCATTGACAGAAAAATTCCGATATGACGCATAGTATTTGCATCGGAAATACGCTACGGTTTTTGAACCGGGTGGTCATAAAATGATATGACACACATAAGTATCTGTGGCAACTTTCATTTCTAAAACGCTCCATCTCCATCGACCGCACAGGTACGTCAGAAAATACACCATCATTGAATGTGCAAAGGCCTCGATAAATCCAATATTCCAAGAGCCTGATGCAGATGGACTTTTTGGCATCACCAAGCATCGTGTTTTATTATTAGGAAAACAAATGAGTAATGTCTGACACCAGGTTATTGGTCTTACTTTCGAATTAATTGATTACTCAATTTCTCCGGGTTTTTCTAGGTCTTCATCACATTTGTGTACATTCAGCGTTTGAAAAGCAATGGTGGTAGAGAGGTGGTTCTGACCAGTGGCGTCTAAAACTAAAAAAATAAAAGGGCCTTCGGGAAAGAAAAAATAGCAGTAGATAGGTACTCCCCGAATACGTATTCACCACAACACAATTTTCAAGTTCTACATTCGTAAAAATAAGAAAAAAAGTTTGTGTTTATATGTTTATTTTGGAGATCCTCGAGTCGGTTGTGAGGATGACCCAGGATTGTGTGAAGGTACATTGAAAGTCGAATCTTATCTTATTAAGACGATTATATGTAAATTCTGGCATGAAATAAGAAAGAAGCAAAAGAAAAAGTAAAAAGTTATAGTGTAGAAACTTGGTATTGAATTCATTACCTATCTAAAAATTATATTAAAAAATAATTCATATCTAATTCGTACCTACTTAAACAATACTTTGCAACCATTTTCTCATACAAACAGGTGAAATTTTAAAGTGACTAACATAAATGTAATGAAATGTCATCCTCCTCTTCCTTCTCAATGAAGTATAATGATTGGACATATAGAAATAAAGACACTTGTTTTCAATTTATACATTTTTAATTTGGTTAAATGATATTTTTCGCCTTATGGGGACATTATCAATCTTGATAATGCCCTCATAAAGCGAAATGCGTCTCAAAAAAATAAAAATGTATTACTTAAAAACACTTTAAATTAAATTAAATTTTAATTAAATAACTTTGTATTAACCACTTCAATAATGACTCTACGTCTAGCGGTTTCGATACCACCGACCACATCTTTAAAAAGGAAAACGTCATCGAAATTCTACACTTAATAATAGAAGCCTTAGCTAAGATAACTTAGAGATACTAGAAATAAAAAAGAGCCTCAACACTAAAGCCAACATTATTAATAATCAGATAAATATCATTAATAGCCCGCTACTAGATATATTTCCCAATTCAGCGTCCACTCCTCAATTACCCCCACCATAGCTGTAGCCACGCCAACATTCAGAATTGATTTGTTTACTAGGATAGGTAATGGATAGCCAGTTGTACGTCAGTCCTGATGAAGATACGGTGGTATCGAAACCGGTAGACGTAGTCATTATTTAAGTGGTTTATACAAATTTATTTAATTAAAATTTATACTGTTCGAAGAATATTTTTTCTTCTTCTGTATGAAGGCTTGAACTTTGTGGTGAAAATATTATTAAAATAAAACACAAATCACTTTGTTTTCACCACTTTATTAGATTAAACAATCCACATGCTTCGAGAACAATGTTCTCTCCTTCAGGATTATTTATTGTGTACAATAATCCTAAAGCAGAGAACATTGTTCTCGAAACATGTAGATTGTTTAATCTAATAAAGTGGTGAAAACAAAGTGATTTGTGTTTTATTTTAAAATTTATAATTATGACCAACCACAAAGTTAAGTCTATAAACATCAAAAATATAAAAACATTTATTTTATTCCCATACATGTAATTATGGAGTTTTATAAACTTAACTAAACTGCGAAATAATAAATGATGAGAGTACCTACTAATTGCACTGCTTGATTTTTTGCATTCCTTACGCGATCTCGGTAACGAAAAATGACGGGTGTAATATTCGAGAATATTATCCTCCCGCATATTTTCCTTCGGCCAATTACATTTGGCGCCTGCGCACATTAAAAAGCAAATAATCGGCTGGGTATACAAAATTCCAAAAGGCCGAATAACTAATGGACAGCTCCCTTTTTGCCGGTGAAGTTAATAGCTGACTGCTCCGACCAAAGTTCACTTTTTGCCGGCGTCGTACGACGTTTGGCTCGAAAGCATTTTTTGCTTCCATCCTCGCTAATTTTTTTCATCTCCGAATCCAGAGGCAGACCACTCTGTGTGATAATGCTCGCGTTAATCATTTTCTGATTCCCATATTTTTTACCAAAACAGGTTGCAGACGATAAATCATCTTTAATGGTAGCTAGCTATCTGGCTAACTAGCTCCAATAGGGTATGACCCCAGTGATATCCTTGGATTTCGGGAAATAAGAATAAGACTAGCAAAATATATATATGTAATACCAGTCTGTTCTATGAAATTATTTTTATATTCATTCAATTTTTATTTATTTTATTTTACTTATTTATTAATCAACGCCCTAATGGTCATTTACAGTGCAAGAAAGTTACAAGGAATTTTATATATAAACAAAAAACACGTTTCAAAATAAATAATAATAAAAAATAATAGAAATAAAACATATTTAAGAGAAATTAACTAAAATTATTACAAAAGCAAACAATAATAATTAGAAACCTGTAACAGATTAATAACAAAGTAAAATGAAGATAATTTATCCAACAATCCAGATATATAAGATAAGAAGATAAAATAAACCAAAAAATAAATCAATGTATATTATAGATGTCTCACAGAGACGAAACTGTATTTTTATGGGAAAGTATATATAGAGGTCTTTTGGATGTACGTAGGGCTTACGACCTATCGTACGGCTGGCTTAAGTGATCACTTTACGTTCGTTCGCCATACTTTACCCCATTCGTTCGCCATTTCCACCCATTATAGAATATACCATGTCTACTAATTTTTGGAAGTTGTATATGTATCTCTGTGAGATATCTATAATATAAATTGATTGATTAATGATGTCCCTGTACTGTTCTGAAGAATTTGAACATACTCAAAATATTCCAAAAAAATAAATTTAAAATATAGAATTAAAACATATTTAAAAGAGAAATGAAAGATAATAAGGACACTTTAAAATTAAAAAGTTACAAAATGAAATAATTCTTTATTTCATAATACAAAAGTTCCTTATATTTTACTTAATTTGCTTCAGTTTTTCACAAAATGTCAATTTAAAATTAATGCAGAATCGTAATATGTTGTATGTATATATGTGTTGGCATGTAAATAGCACCATTTGTTAATGCTAATGACGTACATTGTTACATAGAAAATTATGCATTTGTTTGCTTTTGTTTTTTATACAACATTAATTTATGCCTCATCATTATTTGCGTCATCTAGAAGCGAAACGGACACTGTTACACAGAAAATTATTTATATTAACATATAATTAAATGTGCGTATAATAATTATCTTGAGAAAAAAGAAAAAAGAACCGGATTCAAATTATGTTAAAAAGTACTAAACTACTTCAAAAGCTATAAAAGATACAGAGTACTAAGGAAAGATGTATACTGTGAATCAATAGAAGAGACAGAAAAAGAAACACGAGGGATTTGATCTTGTCGGAGCGTAGACCGAGGTGAAGAATATGATTGTTACTGCTAAGAAACGTAATGACGGGCTATTGGC